>JAVJIF010022236.1:0-91298 GCA_038442645.1 Agave tequilana
TGAAGCATAGATGTATATAGATTAAAATAGATGTATATAGATTAAATCCAATATACATTAAACCATGTAAACTTATTTTGATTCTATCTATTCATGAAAACCATATATACGTGTATTTGAAATCCAAAACCGGTTAAACCGAAAATTAAACGTATTGAACTTGTGTGTGTGTGTGTGTGTGTGTGTGTGTGTGTGAACTTGAGCATATCAGCACTAATCTATCTTACACAAAATCTAAATACAAACTAAAACTAAACAAATCGAAGTCTTCTTATAGAACTCCTTCTCCTAGTCGACTCGATCCAAATACGATCCAAAGAGCTTGACTCTATCCGAGTGCTAGATGCGATCTTGACGCCAGAGCTCTTGAATCTATATGTATTAGCTCCAAAACTCCTTTGTTAAAGCTAAGCACCTACTAAGATCTTGATAAAAATCTGAAACTATATAATACTAGATCATTAGTACTATAGCTACATGAGTTAATCATCACCAAAACTAAAGTGATAGGCCTTTGGGCCAACATGCTTGTCATTACCAAGATAAGTTTTTTTGGTAGTGGTAGATAAACATGCAAACCTAGGGCTTTAAGATAAGCACTCATCTTAAACTTCCACATATCGATGTTGTAAACACCATAAATAGGTGGAGTACGAAAATCCATGAGTGTATAAACTATATGTGTGCAAAGCAACTCTAGATTAGCAATCCAAGGATCACACTCCTAAGTGGTTAAACTGAATATCAGGAGCGTAGGATCTGATACCAATTAAAAGTACACCTAGAGGGGAGTGAATAGGTTTACAAGCTAATTTAAGACAAATGATACCGAATTTAAAAATTGATTACTAACACAATATGTGTAACCAACAGTGAGCTTGAATTCCCCGTGAAGGGATCTGGAACTACTCGAGATTCCTCTAAATTAAGAGTTGAGGTACTATTAGAAGCTATCTTGGTTCAACACAAGTATGGGCACACAAACAATACCAAGCATGTATATGATATGAACAATGTAAAGCAATGCAAGATATAAAGAGAGAGAGAGTTGAGAGAAAGTCCGAATGTAAATACGAAGATATGCTTCGAGGTTCGAGCCATTGCTCCACGTCCTCGCCTTCACACTGAAGGATTTCTACTATGTCCACACAAGACCTTCCACAAGGGACATCTATTGAGAATTACAACTTGACACTGGGAGCACACAACTCCTCTCTCAAACACGATCACCTCTACATAAGAGGAAGGCATAAAACCAAAGCAAAGAAAAGATTACACTTGGTGATCACAAAGATCACAAACACTCTCTTAGTGATCTCAAAGGATCACAAACAATTTTTCTCACAAAAAAGATCCTAAAGATATATTTAGAATTGAATGGCTCAAGTATGTGAGAAATCAAAGTGTTTGAAAAAGAAAACACAAAGAAAAAACTTGCGAAAATCTTCTTGATAGATATGAAAAATAGAGAACAAAATAGAATTCCCAAAACTTGTATTTCTTTAATTTTTCCAAAATTTTGAAAACAAATAAAGATAGAGAATTTTAGCACTAAAATATTTTTTAAAAACTTGTTGAAAACACTTGGATAAATGAGAAATTTTGCTCTTGAAATTCTTATCTAAAACAGGCCAAAAGAAAGTTAAGGTATGTAAGTTTATTTTTTTAATTTACAAAAACTAATTAATACTTATCTTCTCAGTTTATAAAAGAAAATAAAAATATTAAGTTAAGTTAAGAGAAGATAGTAGAAGAAGAGATGGTGGTGTTGTTTTATTTTAATTATAAAAGAAAAAGAAACAAAAAGAGATAAAGAAAAATGTTGATGCAAAAATCAAAAATAAAAAGAAATAAAAGAAGAATATTTACCTCTACTGTTAAACCATAATGAAATTTACCTTAGCATGGAGTAAAGCAAAGTAATAGAAAAGAATAAAAGAAAGTAAGGCTTCGGTGAGATCGAGCACAATGAAGAAAAATGGAAAACCTCCATTGATTGTCAAGATTACAATAGTGTCACTCTACAATAACTCTTCCTCTCTTTTAATCATGTAACTCTCTCTAACCTAAGCTAAAAAGAAAAAGAAAAGAAAAATAAAAATTACATTGAAGAAGAAAAAAAATCTAAAGTAAGTAAAGCTCTCTCTCAAGTGGTGCTGCCTTTTTTGCCTTGGAGGTATGAGGGTATTTATAGGAGAAAATCAGAGAGATAGAAAGTATACGAATATAGGAAGATCTGGACATTTCTGAATTTGAATTCTCCCCTTATCTCGAAACTTGATTTGATTTATACAAAATTCAATTCTGATATGCAGGCTGTTGGCGTATTTATTGCTGAATATCACTTATCAAATGATAGAATTGGAATGAGTGCTTAACATAAGAATTGTAGCCCTTTAAGTCTGCTTTCTGTAACATCGTGAATCAGTAGATTTGAGTTTCAGTAGAGAAAGTTATGATTAAAATGCTAAATTGTATCCAGCCTGAATCCGAATCTAAATTGCTTCATCTCATCCGTTGATCTTCTCTCTATCCATTTATCCTCTTGAATTTTCAATTTGTCTTCTAGAATTGATATGATATTCACTTATCTTCAGCGAAATAGATAGGGTCTTCAAACAATCTATTTTTCTCTTGAAATTAGATAATATTATCTTATCTGATATATCCAGTTTTCAGATAAGATACTTCTAGAACCTTTGGATTTGAATCGATCCCCTTTCTTTTGAACTTTTAAATTTAATTGGATAAATTTCATATTTATCTTCTCCACCCTGCATGAATAGAACATTAAGATAAGTTATTTGAAATATTCATTACAGAATATATGTATGAATGTAATAATATTTATGCAATATATATGTCCAAACACACCCCCACACTTATCTTTTGCTCGTCCTCAAGCAAAACAAAGAGAAAAGAAAAGCTAAACTGACCGAACCTAACCCACTTTCGTAAAAATCACGGTTGCATTTAGCATGTGCAACAAGTCGTTAAACCTCTAGGTTACACTTAGAGGACGAGTTTTCTCTCGTGAGGGTTTTCAGTAGATTACACCCACAAAATCCATAAATAAAAAGAAATAAAATGTTAATATTTTCGACAATGCATTTTGAAGTAAAAAAAAATATTTGAAGTATTAATGTAAAAATTCAAGTAATCTATAAGTCATATGATTATCAAAACTTAGTCATTTCTAAACTTAATCTCTATTCGAAAACTTATTTCAATTAAGATAAAGATTAAAATTGTATTTCTCATCTAATCTGCTATTTTATCCTAAGTCATATGTCATTGAGATTCTACCTGCACACAAAATAAAGAATTTTAGAACTTTTAAGACAGCAGTGCAAGGTGCTCAATTCTACCGCTATAGTAAGTGGCTATGCGGGTCGTGATCCACAAGGAGGGATTAGCGATGGAAGCTTTTTAGTAATTTCTCTTTTAGGCTACAAAGAATGGTTAAAGTTCTTCTTTTAGTTCCTTAAAAGAAAACAGAAAAATGGAGTTAAAGTTAAGTTAAGAAGAAAGTGGTAATAGAGAACGTGAAGAAAAATGAAAGTGGATATGTACAAAGAAATTGAAAAAGAGTGAAAGAAATTTGAAAGATTGTGGTGTTGGTAATTTACACTAAAATTAAAAGAAAATAAAACTAAAACCTAAAAAAACTTACTTACCTCTTCGGCGCCTGCTTACCTTTGACCCGTATCGACGATGTACCTTTACTTGAAGGCGAGCGAAGTATGACAAATAGGATCTTGGCCATTCCCGTATTACACTATGAATTGAGGGGCAAGCTACACTACTATAGAAATGGATATCCATCACCATAAGCCATAATGACACTTGCAAGGGCAAGGAAACTTCGAGGCTATCGGTTTCATTTGGATCCACAAACACAGAAGAGGGAAGTAAACGAAAATAAGAGTAAAGAAGTAAAAGAAAATTTGATTCGATTCAAATGACAATGGAAGAAAAGATCACTTACACTGGTATCACCTTCAGTACAAGCTTGCTCTCATTCCTCCATAAAAGTATCCTCTTTTCTTAGTTACATAAAGAAAATAAAAAACCTAAGTTATAAAATACAAATTAGCCTAAGTTCTACTCTCTGCTTGGTCGTTCTCTTGCCTTTGAGATTGCAGGTATTTGTAGAAGAAATGCAGAGGTTAGAGGAGTATGAAGATAGGGAAAGCTGGCTATTTCTGAATTTGAATCCTCCCCTTATCTCCAAACTTGATTTGATGTGAAATTCTGTTCTGATCTGCAGTTTGTTGGCATGTTGATTACTGAATATCACTTATCAAATGATAGAATTAGAAATAGTGATCAACATAAGGGTTGTAGCCTTACAAGTCTACTTTCTGGATCATCTTGAATCATCAGATTTGAGATTCGGTAGCAAAAGGTTAGATTCAAATACTAAAATGTATCCAGTCAGAATCTGAGTCAAACTTGCTTCATCTCATCCGTTGATCTTCTCTCTATCCATTTATCTCTCTGTATTTGATATTATCCTCGATTGATCTTTATCTAACAAAAATAGATTTATAGAAATCTGAATTTTACCGGTTTTTATTTGGTGTTATCTTTTTAATTTGCTCTGATCTTCAGCTGAACATTTGCCCCAATCCATGATTTGTTCTAACTAGATCTGGGATCATTCTCAGCTAACTAAATAGATCCAGTTAAATCTGATTTTAACTGGTATTTATTTGGTTTAATCCTGTTTCTCTTCATTATTATCTCCTGCAAAATAGATATTTAAGACAAGAAAATTAGCAGATTTATTACACGATAAATGTAGGAGTGTAATGAAAAGAACATAAAATATATGTACGATCACACCCCACACCTATCTTTTGCTCGTCCTCAAGTAAATCAATAAAACTAAACCAAAGATTATTAGACCACTTTCACAGGTTACGCGATTGTACTGAGCATGTGCAATAAGCCGTTAAACCTCTAGGTTTCCCCTAGAGGACGAGTTTTATCTTGTGAGGGTTTTCAGTGGATTGCACCCACAAAATTCATAAAGAAAGAAAAAAATGTTAGTATTTTTAAAACACATTTTGAAAGAAAAATATTTGAAATATTATTGTAAGTTTTAAGTAATCTATAAGTTATAGGAAAACTGAATGTTTTCATTCCTAAACTTAGTTTCTATTCAAAAATTTGTTATCAATCAAAGTAAGAAGTCAAATTATACTTCTGATCTAGTCTATTACTTTATCCTAAGTCATATGCACCTTATGACCGTGAAAATTTTGACTAAGGGTTCTTTAACTCTAACTCTTATGCCTTATATATATATATATATATATATATATATATATATATATATATATATATATATATATATATATATTGGTGATATTATTCCTTAGTTCTATTAGGCTTTCTAATCTGTCCATGTAACGAGCCTTTAATCGATGACTCCCAAACCAAACGGTCTTAGGGCACCGGGTGAGAAAACACCCCAGGACTTAAAGACTCGAGTAAGTAAGGCCACAAAACTAAGGATTTTATTATATGAACCACTTTTAGGCGTGAATACTTATGCTTTATTAGGCACAAATACCCAGCTTAATCAGAGAATTTTTATATATATATATTTTTTCTCAAACTTATCTAATCATCTTTCGCATAAATACTAAGGCTTGTTTAGGCCAAAACACCTAGCTAATCAATAATTAGATTTGTTTATCTTTTATATATTTTTTCTTTTTCTTTTTTTTATTTTTTTATATTTCATAAGGCATAAGAATCTTTGTTTTTGAACCCTAAGTGTGTAAGTGTATGAAGTGTGCATATTTCATTAAGGTAAAAATCAAGACTAAATTACTTTGACAAATTATCTTCCTAACCGTAAAAATCAAACAAATAATCTTATTTTGATCAAGTTTAAGAAATCCTAATTTTGATTTTCCTATTCCTTAAAATTGACTTAATTTCTTAAAAAAATATGTCAAATATTGTTTCTATTTTCAAAAGTTTTAAAAGTAAAAAAAAATGTTAAAAAATTTTTTGTTTTAATAAAAAAAACCTAAGTTATGTTAGAACCCTTCCTCACACTTATCTCATGCATTGTCCTCAATGTATGAATTAATGCATGGATGCATGAAAAAGAAGAAAGGGAAGGAAAATACTACCTTAAGGTGGTGGTTCCGGTGGTAGTCTGATTGGTTCAAGCTTTGCTACCCAATTAAGATAATGATGTGGTTCACGAAACCTACCTTTATTGACCTCTTTTCTATTTACATATTTACAGTCCCCAGTCTGAATAGGATGATCCTATCGTGAAACTTACTCCCTTTACATGACCAGTCCTGGAAAATCATCACAGAATCATCATGGTCTATACCTATGTCAATCAAAAGAATGTGACTTGGTGGAATGGTTGACTTGGACTCAAGAATGATAGGTTCAGGAACCAATACTAACTCGGGAAAATCAACTTGGGGTTTGAAAGTTAGTTTTGGTTCAAGCGTTGAGTCCAAGTCCAAGAATTGATATTCATATTCTTTTCCCATCAATGGAATGTGACTATCCAAAATTGGTGATTCAATTTCTAAATCTATGGGTATGGGAATAAATGTTGGCTCAGAAAATTGGTCCAAATTGGGTAAGAATACCGGAGTCAACATAGATTCGAAGATGAAAACTGAATCACAAAGTTGGGGATTGGGTTCATACTCATGATCAAGTTCAATCTCATTAAAATGAAAACTTGCCAATTCGTTAATGGCTTGATATTGGTCAAATTCAAGGCTTTGTGGTGAAACTGAATCTTGGTCAAAGTCTTCAAGATACCATGATTCTTGGTTTTCATCAATATGATTAGAAGTGTTGGGAATAGTCAAAGATTGAATAGGGAGAGTTTCCTTATTCCTACGCATGTTCTCCAATCTACTAATTCTTGCTTCTATCATATCGAGTGGATCATTTTGGCATTGAATCATAATTTTCATACTCTTTTCTAAGTTGGCATGTTCTTCTTGAAAAATAGAGTAAGGATCTGTGACTTAAAATTTTTACGGGATTTTGAGTCTTCTAAAACTTGAATTCGTCGCTCAAGCTCGTCTAAGGCTTCCATTCTCTTTTCCCAGTCAATTGATTCTTCTATTGGTTATTCGGGAGAAGGAGTATATGAAGCTGGATGTTGGTAGGGTACTTGACAATATGACTCGGGATAGTTGTATTCCCATTGACTCTATAAAGAGTAGTGATGATTATTCCAGTCTTGTTCATAGTATTAGGACTAGGGCATGTAATGATTCGGATAAGACCAATCTGGCACACTAAGTTGGTTAAAGTTATGATATGCCGGGTTGGTAATATCCGAAAAAGAGGTCGGAGTGTAATATGGATTACCATTAAAATTGAAAAAATTATTGTTATATGCCATATCACACAGGAAATGTCAAACAGAAACAAAGAAAAAAAATAAATAAGCAAACAAATAAAAAGAAAGAAAAAAATTCTATACTAAGTCAGGGTAGACCTTTGACCTAGACGACTCCTAACTGGTTAGACTGTCCACGGGAGGTATAATGCAGACTTTAACCACAAACTAATTAGCCAGGTCAGGGCAAGATTGGTGGAAGGTATCCGCGCAAAAGCAACGGGCCTAATTAAGCCAAACCACCAGCCTTCGGGGTTTCACCCCTCAATCCCTTTCCTTAGACACTGATTTGACATGAGTCAAATTCTAACACCTTCCCCCTTAGGATAATCTCCTAATTGAGTCCGAGATGTCCCTAGGGCTAATGTCTACTCAGTTTTAGTTAGGCTTGGGTTAGTGAGTGAGGAGATTGTTTGTGGGCTAAGGGAGGGTAATGACTTTCCCACCTTATCTTGTTTATAGGACAAGCCCTTAAGATTGATTGTGCAAAGTGTGCAAGATAAAGAAAAGTAACATTCAACAAGCAAATAATAACTCAAGAATGTTTCCTAAACTATATGCCATGCATACGTACCTTTTGCTCCAGCACTCTTCAACAGTAATGTAAAATGTAAACGAATTAGACACGTGCCTGAATGTAAAGTCTAGACCATTTTTAACATTTAACAAACATCATTTTACTGTTGAGGTTAAAAAGTAACTACAGTGAGACAAATAAGGAAATAAATAGCTAGAGATATTAAACTTTACAATACAGCCAATCTGCAGAAAATACAGGTTAGTAGTTCACTCAGATTGCCACATAAATGTAGCAAATCTGAGGGCTTCTGGGCTCTGCTTTCTTGAGCAGAGTCCAGGGCCATTTATATGTCCACTGCAGTAAAAATTCCTTGTTGTCAAACCTGTACACCAAGAACAAAGAAGAAAGTTAATCAAAAATGGAAATCTAAAAAGAGAATAACTTACCGTCCCTTCCCAGCAACGGTGCCAAAATTTGATTGAGATTCTACCTGCACACAAAATATAGAATTTCAGAGCTTTTAAAATAGTAGTGCAAGGTGCTCAATTCTACCGCTATAGCAAGTGGCTATGCGGGTCGTGATCCACAAGAAGGGACTAGCGATGGAAACTTTTTAGTAAGTTCTCTTTTAGGCTACAAAGAATGGTTAAAGTTCTTCATTTAGTTCCTTAAGGGCCTATTTGGATTTAAGGAAGTAGTGTGAAGTGAGAAAATAGGAAGTAAGATTTATTTTCTTTAGGAAAAAGAGAATTGAGTAGTAAGTTTTCTGGTGTTTGGATAGTAGTTGAAAAGTGTACTTGGAAAATGTATTCCTATTTTCATTGTTTGGATGGAGTGGAAAAGTGGATTTGGAAAAGTGTCTTTTCTTTTCTGTTGTTTGGATGTGTTGAGATTTGTGAAGTGTATGAAAAAATGGGTTTTCCATTTTTTTTAATAGTGATTAGAAAGAGATTGAGAAAAATTAAATTCTTTTTTTTCTATAAAAAATTAGGCAAATTTATTTTATTACTTCATCCATGCACCGGTCCATAGACCTCCTGTATTGACCAACATTCATGTTTTGTTGTATGCAGTAGTTTGGTTATTTCATCACATAATATTTAAACAATTCAATATCCTTGGAGACCTTCTAGAACGGATCTCAAACAATATTACTAGAACAGATACTACAATCAGTACTACAAATTATTAAATCAAATCTTTGAAAATCCGGGCGATATCCAGAATAAGCAAAGTAATACTCACAATCAATATTGCATAATCTCTTGTCAAACATGTAACAATATTATTACTCACTGAATTAAAAATACACCATCTCGAATGTTTATTACAACGGTTCTTCTAAAATTTGAAAGCAAATCACAAAATACAAAAGTGGTGGCGTTGGAAGCTGTGGATGCGGAGTAGGATTTCATTGACCGCCTTCTTTCTGGCCCTACTCTTGATGGATCTCTGCAGGAGCAAACGACAGAATGAGAATGACATCATATTGTGCATCAAAACTCCGAGCTGTTTCATTAAAACTGATCCCCCATGACTGTTCCTTTTGCCTCTCTAACATCCTGTTTGTAATCAAAGCTCCAAAGAACAAAACTGTTAACTAACACATCCAGTGATATATAAAGCAACATTAGTAAATTCACGCAATGTTGCAAATTATAGTCAAGTTATAACAGTGCACAAACACAAATAAACATTAATGCACACAATTTACCAACACCACAAACACAAACACAAGTGCTGAATTCTTAGGGCTCAGATCACACTGAAAAGAGAATCATAGTACCAGTCATGAAGATGGATTTCCAAGAAGGAGAAGTAATTGATCGAGATGGCACTCAGTTTGAATGATGTCCAACCAACAGAAGAGAAAGGGGTTTCAATCAAGAATGATTGACATCCAACCAACCAACACATGAAGGGTTTCTAATCAAACATGAGGCTCCATCCACCGTCGTCAATACATTCCCAACTGTATCCAAACCCCACAATACTAGATAACTTTTTCAACAGTGCTTCATCACAGCTCAGTCTGAAATTATAGGGCCCAGAGATGATGTACAGCAAGCAGAGAGCAGCAGCAAAAGGAGAGCAGCAGCAGGTGGAGAGAAAGGCAAAGACCTCTCCCGTATGGGGTAACAGATAATGGCCTGGATTATCACCAACACATGCAAAGAAACAGGCGTTTCTAACATGAAATAGCAATACAAACAACAGGCATATGAACATGAAATAACTTTTTTCAGCCGTGCTTCAACACAACACAGCCCAGTCTGAAATTTATGGGGCTCAGAGAGAATGTGCAGCAAGCAGAGAGCAGCAGCAAAAGGAGAGGAGCAACAAGTGGAGAGAAAGACAAAGAGCTCTCCCATATGAGGCAACGGATAATGGCCTAGATTATCACCAACACATGCAAAGAAACAGTCGTTGATAACATGAAATAGCAACACAAACAACAGGAATATGAACATGAAATAACTGTTTTCAACCATGCTTCAACATAGCCCAGTCTCAAAATTATTGGGCCCAAAGATAATGTGCATTAAGAAGAGAGCAGCAGCAAACGGAGAGCAGCAGCAAGTGGAGAGAAAGGCAAAGGGCTCTCCCATATGAGGCAACGGATAATGGCAAATCAAATCACCAACACATGCAAAGAAACAGTCGTTGATAACATGAAATAGCAACACAAACAACAGGCATATGAACATGAAATAACTGTTTTCAACCGTGCTTCAACACAGCCCAGTCTCAAAATTATTGGGCCCAAAGATAATGTTCAGTAAGAAGAGAGCAGCAGCAAACGGAGAGCAGCAGCAAGTGGAGAGAAAGGGAAAGGGCAAGGACATACGAGGCAACGGATAATGGCTTGGATTATCACCAACACGTGCAAAAAAACAGTCGTTGATAACATGAAATAGCAATACAAACAACAGCCATATGAACATGTAGTAGTGTGTAGATTTTCATGTAATGCGGCATAAGACTGTATGTGATGATCAAGTGTTAAAAAAGAAAAGTGGCAAACTTATCCTTAATGAAGAGCAGGCCGTGCAACTTCTTCGACACCCTTCTCCATTTGAAACTTTAATCCTCTGTAAAGAGACAAGCATAAAGCTATCAAAGTTTGATGAACATTATAAGATAGAAAACATGAATTGCTAAGTAACAGACCAAGTAAGAGTCTTGCCTGAATTGTTGAATTGCTTCATAAACCACATGTAATGTCATCCTGCAATCATATGCACAATGCATACATGCACAAAACAGAACATGGCCAAATAAATTGACTTCCAAATAAAAAAAAACATTTCAAGCTATCCATTGGAGATACGGCCCTATGGATCATAACACACTGATTGTCTCATTTTCATTGATAGCCAACCTACAATTGATGAAGGAATTTCCATCAATTTTGATGGACATCCAGCCAACGTGGGTAGGGGTTTCAATCAATCTTGAGTTTCAACCCAACACTAAGCAAAACCAAAATCTTAAATAGAGGATGAATGCGATCACAAAAGCGCCAAAGATGATGAAAGTGATGATGACAAAATGTGAACAGCATGAGAAAATGAGTGTGCATCAGTGTCATTGTGCATTTGTAACAATATGCATGCAATGATATGCGAAAAAAAAAAGAAACAAAGCAATCTAAAAAGATATAACCAACATTGAGATCTTCAATTTACACAAATCAAAACAGTATTACTTCTCTTTAGTAAGGCTCAGATTGTAGGATGATATTTTAATAGTGGATGAAAGTTTACGTCATTCAATGTCGAATGAAAAATAAGGGGTTGCGTACATGCCACCTCCATGCTCAACTCCTAGAGTCGAACGGCTGCGATCTAGTACGCCTCCAAACATTACTTGCATAGTCGGCTTTCCAACATCCTACTAATCATCATTGCCCCACGCAAAACCCCTACAAGAGAAGAACATCAGAAAAAAATTTAATATGGTTAATAATAATGGATTATGAAACTATTCGGTCAATCAAAGCAATGTTTAAAGTAAGATGCTGTGAATAAAAATTACAGCAGTAGGAAAATATAATAGTAGTTCATAGGGCCTACGACCAAAAGCATGTCGTAGGCAAAATGTGTGATGAAACGAGAGCCTGAATAAAACAGTACAATAAGTCACAAAGCAGAAAGGTGGCCAGAAACGATGGGAAACCAATGGCCCATGGGTCTTCTCAATCAAGTTTGTGTTGTTTCATGAATCGGTAGAGCCAATGGGCCCTCTCTTCACTGGACCTCCTGAGAAACCCACCCCCAATCTTGGGGTTCTCGATAATATAATCATAAGCAGCAGACACCACATCATCGGTGAAGATGAAATAGTCGTATGTTGTACCGACCATAGATCGAAGGCAAGCATAGCACTCCGCTGCTACCCTTTTTTTCCTCCTCCTTCTTCTTATGCACGGCATCCCCAATCTTTTACAAACCATCAACGAACCTTCCTAATATCTCCAGCTGAGAATTGCTCCTCGTCCCTTTACCGCAAGAGCTTTGCGACACCGACATACTCACAGGTTGGGTAGAGTACCGGCTTGCTTCAGGATGTTCTCCCATAATGCTGGGGTCCTGGGTGTTGCCGAGTGGTTGGTTGACGTCTTGGGAAAAGGTCCCAACAGCTGCTTCACCACGAAAAACGAGAACCATTTCGTCGCAGTACTCAATAGGCTTGTTGAGGTACGACTCGTCAAGCTTATTTGCCTACAAACCAAGCAATGTTATTCATTAATTAATCTTACACAACAATCAACTCCGAGAAGAATATAGGATTGAAGGAACAAATTCATTACCGCAATGTATGCATTATAAACTACTTCGTCAGGCATTTCAATGGTGCGTGTCTCTGGAATAAATATGACACAACCACTAAGCCTTTTCAGCCTACAAATCCGGTTCCACCTATTCCACCAAGTTCGTAGATGGTTAATGACATGGGTGGCCCTAAATTGAGTACCAAATCTCTCATTCACAGCATCGGCAGTTAAAGTATGGAGGTTCCCTTTCACTCCTTCACGGGTTTGTTCCCCTAAAAATGCCATCATATATTTGCTTGCGTCGTCACTCCACCTGATGTTCGTCCCCGCTTTCATCTTCTTACTACGATCTGCGGTACCTACACTCATGTCATCGCAAAACCCTTCTCCGGACATCGTCTACAAAACAAGCGGCAAATCAAATAGATGAGACGAAATTGATGTAGTTCAAATATGAGAAAAATTATACATTTGAGGGCCATAAACTGCAAGATGTCGTAATATAAATTATAATTAGAGATTCAGACATATAAATTCAAGCCAAACAAATAAAACTACGATAACTAGCATTTATTTTACACTTGATGTATCTCAGTTTACATCAATTTGGAACCTGAAAATCATCCCACATCTGTTGAGCAATTTGTTCTCTAAATTGAACCCAATCATTATTTTCCTCTCTTATTTCTCTCTGTGTCCGTCCTCCTTGGGAGACATTTTGCGCAAGCTAATCGTCCTCACTTGGGACAAACTCATCGTAACCGTGGGACATGATAAAATTATGGAGTATGCAACATGCCATCACAATGTCAACTTGAGTGCGGTAAGGGAAGAAGGGTCGTGACGCTAATATCTTAAATCTGCCTTTCAATGACCCGAATGCTCACTCTACAGTCGTCCGAAGGGAGGAGTGTCGGTAGTTGTACAGTTCCTTATAATTACTCGGAGCTCTCCCACTAAATTCGCTCAAATGGTATCGAACTGCGCGGTATGGGGCTAAGAAGCCAGGCCTTGTGTTGTAACCAGCATCGCAAAGATAAAATTTACCTATGGTCCACAACAAAAAAGTTAACGATCGCATGAAGGTAAATTCACAGTTTATGCTATTAAAAATACTGGCAAGCAACCCGGTAGTACCTTCAGGGACTCTCAGACCATTGGGTCGTTGCAGTGCGTCACGAAGTACGGTAAGATCGTGCGCTGATCCTTCCCATCCCGCAAGGATGCATGTGAATCTAAGGTCAAAATCAACTACTGCCAACACGTTCTGTGTTGGATATGGCTTCCTTCCGTAGAACAGGGCCACCATCGCAGCGGGTACTGTTGCGTGGACATGAGTGCCATCAATTGCTCCCACACAATCCTACCCATAACGTAATTAAGTGGTTAATCAACGTAACATACGTATATCTTACTGTTTAAGAGGATTGTTAGGGGGAGAACATGTACCTTAAAATAACCACTAAACCTAGGGTAACCACTAATTTTTTCATGCACGTTCACACTTGGTCCGCAAATGTAATCCCCTCTAATTTCTCTGATTGCATGTAGAACGAGCTAAAAATAGCGGCTTATGGTCTCACCGGAACGTATGAAGTTGATGCCTAACACTCTGTTACGGACGTTGTGGCCCACAGTGTGTAGGAACAAGGCTAGTTGCTCTTCGACAGTTACATATTGTGTGTCATGTAAGAGATCCCTACTCCTTAACAAGGATGAGATGTTGAAGAACACTTCTTTATCCATCCTAAACATATTGCGGTAGTTGGTATCACTTGACTCTAAAACTCGATGAAGGTACATTCCTCTCTAAGTGTCCCTAATACCTCTAGGTATGCGTTGCGGAAAATCTAAGTGTCCACATGAGGACAGCATAAGCACATGAGCAAATAATGAGAAGTCCGATATCCTCATCGTCACCGTCATGACCGAAATCCAAGAAGTTATCCATGAACTACAATAAGATATAGGTAAATTGGCTTTGCAAATAAAATTATGAATTTGTCAGTGACAGTTATTCAAAACGAACCAAACGTTGGCAGTGACAAGAACACATGGCATAATAACATGCATATAAACAAGTGAGGGATTAAAGACATGTAAATTAAACAATAAAGACCTGTAAAATAGCAAATTCAACCCTTCAACAAGCAGCGTTACAATGGTACCAGAAAAAGAAGCTATGGAGGGGTGAAGAAAGTAGAATGAATACTATTAGCAGCCTGGGAAGCTCGGCCAGTTCCTCAGCTATCACAGAAATCAACACCCATGAAATCTGGACATCATAGGCATCTAACCAAATCAAACTAGTGGGGATGTATAATTGAAAGGGGAACTTACAAAATCTGCGAAGTTATTAGCCGTAGATTCCCGATCTGAAAGAACCACCTTTGCTTTCTTTCTCAGTCGTTCACAATGAACACACAAAGGCAAAGAAGCAGGGAGAAGGTCCATGGCCTATTTATGAAGGCAAGAAAGGAGAACTGTAATTATTAAAAGAGATTCAGAGGGACAAGCACTGCTATCTCGTGAAGCGAAGGGGGTGGGCAACAGCCCACGGCAACGACCAGGAGAAAGCAGATCTAGGTCGCCGCTGCTTGTGGGAGACCCATGGCTACAGGGGCGGAGGGGACGTCACGAGAAGAGGACAAGCAGCCTGTGTCCTTAAGGGTGGCCGCAATGGCGATGGAGCGCTGAAAAGTTGGGTCAAAAGTCGTCAGCGTGTACGGGAAAAGGTTGCTGCGGGCTTGAAGAACGGGAAAAGGGTTCTCGAGATTCCAGACCTGAATCTCGAGACAGCAGCAGAGAGCAAAACAGTGAGCTTGGGAACTAGGAGGGGACAGGTACTGTTGGTGAAGCTTAGGCTGCCGATGTGGACCGGACGAGAACAGTGGTGGACTTGGAAGCTGTGGAGGAGAACAGGGAGGGATTCGATCTCCGGGGAATCTCGAGGCCGGGAAGGGGTGGGGGAATGGAGGGAGATGGGGGGAAAGAGAGAGTGAAAGAGGTAGGAACGGACAGGGAGAGGGGCAATTAAGGGTGAAGGAGGACGAATATGGAGGGATTCACCGGAATTTCATCGGAATCGCGATGGAAGCCAACTGTCAGGAGAGAGATCCGAGAGGAATTCAGAGTGAATTGGGGGAGAATGGGAAGCATCAGGAGAAATCCAACCTAGGATTTACTTGGAAAACCCAGGCGCACTTCACACACACAACCAAACAGCCGACATCGATTTTCAAGGAAGTGGGTTTTCCATTTTCGCCCACTTCCTTAAATCCAAACAGGCCCTAAAAGAAAAGAGAAAAATGGAGTTAAAGTTAAGTTAAGAAGAAAGTGGTAGATAGAGAACGTGAAGAAAAATGAAAGTGGATATGTACAAAGAAATTGAAAAAGAGTGAAAGAAATTTGAAAGATTGTGGTGTTAGTAATTTACACTAAAATTAAAAGAAAATAAAACTAAAACATAAAAAAAACTTACTTACCTCTTCTGCGCCTGCTTACCTTTGACCCGTATTGACGATGTACCTTTACTTGAAGGCGAGCGAAGTATGACAAATAGGATCTTGGCCATTCCCGTATTACACTATGAATTGAGGGGCAAGCTACACTACCATAGAAATAGATATCCATCACCATAAGCCATCAACGGCACTTGCAAGGGTAAGAAAACTTCGAGGCTATCAATTTCATTTGGATCCACAAACACAGAAGAGGGAAGTAAACGAAAACAAGAGTAAAGAAGTAAAAGAAACTTCGATTCGATTCAAATGACAATGGAAGAAAAGATCACTTACACTGGTGTCACCTTCAGTACAAGCTTGCTCTCATTCCTCCAAGAAAGTATCCTCTCTTCTCAGTTACATAAAGAAAATAAAAATTACATGAAAGAAAATAAAAAACCTAAGTTACAAAATATAAATTAGCCTAAGTTCTACTCTCTGCTTGGTCGTCCTCTTGCCTTTGAGATTACAGGTATTTATAGAAGAAATGCAGAGGTTAGAGGAGTATGAAGATAGGGAAAGCTGGTTATTTTAGAATTTGAATCCTCCTCTTATCTCCAAACTTTATTTGATGTGGATATTCAGTTCTGATCTGTAGTTTGTTGGCGTGTTGATTGCTGAATATCACTTATCAAATGACAGAATTAGAAATAGTGATCAACATAAGGGTTGTAGCCCTGTAAGTCTACTTTCTGGATCATCTTGAATCATCAGATTTGATATTTGGTAGCAAAAGGTATGATTCAAATACTAAAATGTATCCAGTCAGAATCTGAGTCAAACTTGCTTCATCTCATCCGTTGATCTTCTCTCTATCCATTTATCTCTCTGTATTTGATATTATCCTCGGTTGATCTTTAGCTAATCAAAATGGATTTATAGAAATTTGAATTTTACCGATTTTCATTTGGTGTTATCTTTCTGATTTGCTCTGATCTTTAGCTGAACATTTGCCCCAATCCTTGATTTGTTCTAACTAGATCTGGGATCATCCTCAGCTAACCAAATAGATCCAGTTAAATTTGATTTTAACTGGTATTTATTTGGTTTAATACTCTTTCTCTTCATTATTATCTTCTACAAAATAGATATTTAAGATAAGGAAATTAGCAGAATTATTACACGATAAATGTAGGAGTGTAATGAAAAGAATACAAAATATATGTATGATCAATATGCATCTTGTGACCGTGAAAATTTGGCTCAGGATTCTTCAACTCTAACTCTTATGCCTTATTATTTTCTTTTTTTAATTTATGACGGTAATATCCCTTAGCTCTATTAGGCTTTCTAATTTGCCCATGTAACGAGCCTTAGTCGGTGACTCTCAAACCAAACGATTTTAGGGCACCAGGTGAGAAAACACCCCAAAGACTTAGAACTCGAGCAAACAAGGCCACAAAACTAAGGATTTTTATTTACATGAACCACTTTTAGGCGTGAATACTTATGCTTTATGTGGCACAAATACCCAGCTTAATCAGAGGATATTTTTTTTGATATATGCATTAGAATCTTTGTTTTCGAACCCTAAGTGTGTAAGTGTATAAAGTATGCATATTTCATCAAGGTAAAAATTAAAACTAAATTACTTTTTTCTATTTTTCTTCCTAACCTCAAAATCAAACAAATAATTTTATTTTGATCAAGTATAAGAAATCCTAATCATGATCCTCTTATTCCTTAAAATTAACTTAATTTTTTACAAAAATAAGTCAAAGTATTATTTTCCTCTTCAGAAAGTTTTAAAGAAAGGAATTTTTTTTTTAGTTACTAAAGTTAGCATGTTAGTAAACCCTCCCCCACACCTAACTCATGCATTGTCCTCAATGTATGAATGAAATGCAATAATACATTAAAAGGAGAAAGGAAAAGGAAAATTTTTACCTCAATGTGGTGGTTCCAGTGGTGGTCTCATTGGGCCAAGTGTTTCTACCGAATCTTGATACTGTGAATTTCATGAAACCCATCTTTCATAACCTCTTTCCTATTAACATTTTTATAATCCCCAATATGAATAGGATCATGCAAGATCCTAGCATGAAATTTTTTCCGGTTATATGACCAGTCTTGGGATATCATCACGGAATCATATTGATTTAAACCTTAGTCCAACAATGAATGTGATTTTGTGGAATGGATGATTTGGGCTCAACAATGAAAGGAATAGAAACCAAAACTGACTTGGGAATAAAACTCAAATCAAGTTTAGCTTCGAGAGTCAGAGTTGGTTCATGAGTTTTGTTCAAATCATCAAATTGAAGTTCACATTCATTTTCCAATAATGGAATATGACTATCCAAAATAAGTGGTTCATGTTCAAGCTCTATAGGGATAGGAATTAGTGTTGGCTACAGAATTAGGTCCGAATCGGGTAAGGATACAGAAGTCAACGTAGATTCAAAAAGTGGAACTGAATCATAATATTGAGAATCGACGTCACATTCATTTTCAAGTTCATTCTCATTAAAATGAAAACTTGCTAATTTATCAATGGGTTGATTTGGTCAAGTTCAAAGTTTTGTGGTGAAATTGAATCTTAGTTAAAATCTTCAAGATACCATGATTCTTCGTCAATATGGCTAGGAGAATCAAGAGTGGTCAAAAATGTGTTAGGTAGAGTTTGCTCATTCCTATCATTAATTGTGTTGACCAAATGACTCAGTTTTGCTTCTAACCTCTTAAGAGATTTGAGACAATCCGTTTGGGATTGAATACAATCATTTTGGGACTGAATCATGAATTTCATATTCTTTTCTAAGTCAAAAGGTTCTTCTTGTTGTGGTTGGACTTGAAAATTAGAGTAAGGAACTTGGATTTGAAAATTATTTGGGAGAATTGAGTCCGCTATGATTTGTACTTGTCGTGTGGACTCAGGAAAGGCTTCAAAAGTCTTTTCTAAAGAAGATTTCTCTTCTATAGGTTGGTTTGGTATGAATTATATGAAGTTGTTTGTTGGTAAGGTTGTTGATAGTAAGACTCGAGGGAGTTATATCCCCACTGACTCGGTGAAGAGTGGTGATGATTGTCCCATTCTTTTTCACAGTACTGGGATTGGCGCATATATTGATTCGAATAAGACCAATCTGGCATACTTGGTTGGTTAGAGTTATGTATTGCCGAGTTGGTAATATCTGAATTGAAAGAGGTTGGGGTGAAATATGGATATGAGTTAAAATCAGAATAATTGTAATTATAATCCATTTCATAAGAACAAATAAAAACAAACAAATAAACAAAGAAGAAAATAAAGAAAAATCTAGCCTATGTTAGGGTAGAGCTTAGAACTAAACGACTCCTAACTGTTGATTATCCACAGGAGATATATTGCAGAACCTGACCCAAGTTAATCGGCCAGGTAGGGGCAAGATTGGTGAGAGGTATCGCGCTTAAAAGCGACGGGCCTAATTATGCTAAACTACTAGGCTTCGGGGTTTCGCATCTCAATCCCCAACCTTGGACACCGATTTGGCAAGAGTCAACTTCTAACAACTTTCCCCTTAAGTCAATCCCTATTTGAGTTCGAGATGTCCCTAGGGCCAACGTTTGCTCAATTTTATGTTAGGCTGGGTTAGTGAGTGAAGAGATGATTTTTGGGCTAAGGAAGGGTAATGACTTCCCCACCTTATCTTGTTTAAGGATATGCCCTTAGTCTTTTTAGTGCAGTGTACAAGTACAAAGAAAAAGGTAACATTCAAGCAATATGAATCACTCAAAAGATGTTTTTTAAACTATATGCAATGCACACATACCTTTGATCCAGCACTCTTCAACAATAATGTAAAGAACGAAATAACCAGATGCCCTAAGATGTAGGAGTCTAAACTTTTTTTACCATTTACAAAGTAACAAATTACTATTGATTAGAAATATGTATCGAGTGAGTTAAACAGATAAACTAATAACTGCAGAGAGCTAATCTCTGAAAAGTAACCTGCAAGAGACTACAGTTAGTAGTTCACCATAGTTGTGGGCTATAATGCTCTGCCTTCTTGGACAGAGGCACAGAGTAGAAATATGTCCACTGCAGCTCCTAGTTTTCTGTAATTAGCCCATGTATACTAAAACAAAGAAGAAAAGGGATTAATTCGTTAAAATAAATTAAAAAGAAAATAAACTTACCGTCCCTCCCCGGCAGCGGCACCAAAATTATGATCGAGCCAAACTTGCATAAGAAAAATACAGACTTTTAGAACAGTGCTAGGTCATCAATTCTACCGTGTAGCCTAGGGCTAACGGGTCGTGATCCAAAGGGAGGAACAACGATGGAAGCATTATGTAAGTTTCTTCTTTTAATTTACAAAAACTAATTAATACTTATCTTCTCAGTTTATAAAAAGAATAAAAATATTAAGTTAAGTTAAGAGAAGATAGTAGAAGAAGAGATGGTGGTGTTATTTTATTTTAATTATAAAAGAAAAAGAAACAAAAAGAGATAAAGAAAAGTGTTGATGCAAAAATTAAAAATAAAAAGAAATAAAATAAGAATATTTACCTCTACTGTTGAACCATAATGAAATTTACCTTAGCATGGAGTAAAGCAAAGTAATAGAAAAGAATAAAGGAAAGCAAGGCTTCGGCGAGATCAAGCACAATGAAAAAAAGTGGGAAATCTTAATTGATTATCACTTTCAATATAAGCTTCTTGAAGAAAAAATTACAATAGTGTTACTCTACAATAACTCTTCCTCTCTTTTAATCATGTAACTCTCTCTAACCTAAACTAAAAAGAAAAATAAAAGAAAAATAAAAATTACATTGAAGAAGATAAGAAAAATCTACAGTAAAGCTCTCTCACAAGTGGTATTGCCCTTTTTGCCTTTGAGGTATGAGGGTATTTATAGGAGAAAACCAGAGAGATAGGAAGCATATGAAGATAGGAAGATCTGAATATTTTTGAATTTGAATTCTCCCCTTATCTCCAAACTTGATTTGATTTATCTAGAAATTTAATTCTGATCTGCAGGCTGTTGGCGTGTTTATTGCCGAATATCACTTATCAAATGATAGAATTGGAACGAGTGATCAACAGACGAATTGGAGCCCTTTAAGTCTTCTTTCTGTAGCATTTTGAATCATTAGATTTAAGTTTTAGTAGCGAAAGCTATGATTAAATGCTAAACTGTATCCAGCCTGAATCTGAATCTAAATTGCTATATCTCATCTGTTGATCTTCTCTCTATCCATTTATTCTCTTAAATTTTCAATTTGTCTTCTAGAATTTATAAGATATTCACTTATCTTTAGCGAAACAGATAGCGTCTTCAAACAATCCATTTTTCTCTTGAAATTAGATAATATTATCTTATCTGATATATCCAATTTTCAGATAAGATAGCTTCTAGAACCTTTGGGTTTGAATCGATCCCTTTTCTTTTGAACTTTTAAATTTAATTGGATAAGTTTCATGATCATCTTCTCCTTATTATACCCTGCATGAATTAGGACATTAAGACAAGTTATTTGCAATACTCATTACAGAATATATGTAGCAATATAATAATATTTATGCAATATGTGTGTCCAAACAGGGCTAATATGCTCATTTTTAAACCTCAGGGGTCAATGTGCCAAGAGAGGTATTATGGTGGACATTGATGAAAAAGGGAGTCCCTATCAAATATATAAACATAATCAAGGATCTGTACGATAGAGTAGCGGCAAATGTCAGAACTTGTGGAGCATAACAAGTAATTTTTCTATCACAATTGGATTGCATCAAGGATCTGCATTTAGTCCATTCTTATTTGCCATAGTGATGGATGAGCTTACTAGAGCTATTCAGGATGAGATACCGTGGTCTATGCTATTTGCTGATGATATTGTCCTAGTCGATGAGACAAGAGCTGGGGTAAATGCCAAATTAGAGTTATGGAGGCAAACTCTAGAATCTCAAGGTTTTAGATGAAGTAGGACCAAAACAGAGTATATGGAGTATAAATTAAGTAAATAGAAAATCTGAGATTATAATATTGTGAGATTAGATGGACAAGAAATACCGATAAGCAGTCATTTTAAGTATTTGAGTTCTATTATTCAAAAGGATGGGAGATCGATAGTGATGTCAACCATAGGATCCAAGTCGGCTGATTGAAATGGAGGAGCGCAACATGAGTTTTATGTGATCGTAACATTCCGTTATTGTTGAAGGGAAAGTTTTATTGGACTGCTATTAGGTCAGCTTTGTTATATGGCACAGAATGTTGGATTATAAAGAGATATTATGCGCAGAAGATGAGTGTAGCAGAGATGCTGTAATATCTGCTATTTAATAATACCATATTATTATTTTTAAATATTTACCTGATTCTACCTATTATCTTATTATTATTAATTAACTTGATTTAGTATCATTTTAGCATTATTATTATTATTTATGGCCTGTAGACTCTTATTGCTTATATTTAGTTATTTCAAATTATTATTAATGGGTAATTGTTCTTGATTTCAATTATTACTATTATTGTTATTATTATTGTAATTATTATTATTGTTGATTATTATATGATATTATTAATCACTATTAGTAGTATTATTATTTTTATTTCAAGCCCAATAAGCTCATCTCATTCTCTTTTTTCTTTTATTTTCTTTTTCTTTTTATGCTAAGCCCATATGAGCCAAGCCCACTTCCTTATTTTCATTCATTTTCTTCTCCTTTTTCTATTTTTCTTTAAGCCCAAAAACTAAGCCCGCAAGCCCACTCTCTATTTTCCTTATTCTTCATATTACTTATTTCTTTTAACTAAAGCCCAAAAATAACCTAAAACCCAAAACCCAAACTCCCATAATCCTATCTTAATTCAAATCCTAGGTCTTAACTATCAAATCCAAATAAAAATCATATCTAATCCTAACTTACTTAAATCTAAATATTATTTTTAAAATCATAACCTTAATTAATTCTATCCTAAACTATTAAATCAATCAATTTAAACCCAATTGAAATTATGATTTTTAAATCCTTAATAACCTATAAAAACTTAAACTTCTTCTCTTTTTTCTTCCTCAAGAGAAAATTATAATCCAAACTCTCCCCACTTTCTTCATTCCTTTCTCCTCAAACGGATCGTGAACGAAAAGGGGTTTCGAGGTACAAGGATTGAGGAGCAAGTAAGGAGGAACAACTCAAGTAAGTAGATCTAAATTTGTGAATTAAATTTCAGATTTTTTAAAAAGAAAAAATAAATAATTTATTAATTTCAACAATCTGCTACTCAACTTATCTATGCTCTCACCTCAGAATTCACCAAACAATATATTTAATGGTTTTTAGAAACTTACCTGATATAATTTTTGTATAATCATTATTTTAATACCCCACAAAGTCTTAATTTGAACAAATCAAATCCAAGTAAGTAAACATGTTTTTCATAATTAAAATGATACAAATAGTCTAATTAATACCATGACTATACCAGGGCCATCTTTGAACTTTTGTATACATCAAAACCAATTAAAAATTCAACTAAAATACATGTAAGAGGGTACTAATGCATAAAAAAATTTATACACTTTTCAAAATTTCTACAATTTGAAACAAAAAGAAAAAGAAAAGAAAGGAAGAAAGAAAGAAAAGAGAATTCGCACAATAAAAATAATTAGCTAAAAATATCAAAAAAATGGATAAAAATATAAATAGTAGTCTACAATACTTCTACTTTCTGTGATAAAATTTTCAGAGAAATAGTGACATAAATTAAATCATATCACCCACTTTAAAGTTATTTTCCTTAATGGTAAATTCAGACTCGTCAAGTATTTTTATTGTTTAAAGCCTATTAAAAATTTAATAAAAATTAGAAATTGGTTTAAACTAAATCAACTAAAGTCATTAGACCCAGATGACCATATTCCTAACCCCTAAACTAATTAATCAAGATTAAAACTTCATAAAACTCCCAAGTAAAACATGCTTTTCAAATTCTAACAATTTCTATTGAAATGAACCATGTAGATTTATTGGGGCCTTATGATTTCAGTGCTTTGGACTTGTGATCGAGTTTAGGTGAGTGTTTCTTTTCTTTGTGTAATTTTATTTAATTTTGTTGTAAGTGTTCTTTTCCTCCTTCAGTTGAACACGGATTTTGTGATAAATAATTTTATTTTGTTATGTAATTATGCTACTAACATTTACTGAGATGATATTTGTGAGTGTTTGCTCTTGTATTGCTTTTTTATTTATTGTTTTCAGTTACCTGCATCATTTCACGTGATCATCTAACTTATTTTATCAGTGTGATTACCTATATTCCTGCATGAGAGATCAGTGAGTGCTTATCCTATTTAGTTAATTCATATGAGTGTTTACTAATATCATTGCATGAGTTGAGGATTATTACTTTGATTCTAGGCTAGTTGTCATACGCCTTAGCCTGTGACTCTGATTAATCTTGAGATTGCCGGGTTCACATTTATTGATTTATTTGATGTATTATCGGATATTTATTTGATGATGTTTCAGACGAGAATTCATTTAGACAATAAAGATGGACTAAATAAGATGTTACCTTAAGATTGATTTATTAGATGCTTGGATTTACATATGGACCTAGAGTTCAACTTGAGATTTACATGAATAACTTTACCTTGATTTTGATCGATCACAAAATTCTAAAATTAATGCAAGTATTTTATTTGGATATATTCATTGATTAATTATCTGAATAATGATGTTTATTGATATTGAGATTGAGTACAGAGAATTTCTAGATTTCATGTAGCTTGAGAATATCTCACTCGTTAGTTATTATCTTGATTGGGATTGGAACTATTGGTGATGTAACTTAAACTATAATTATATTTAGTTCCTGAATTTGACTGGTTCATGATGATAGTTATACGAGTTGATATCTGAGTGACATTATCAGTAGATTTGATTATTCTTATTGATGGTAAAATAGGTGAGAGTTTGGTTAGATATTGATGATTGATTATTTTGGAGATTCTTTACTAAGAGAACGAGATATTGGACTTGGTTTGTTAGTAGACTCGATTGAGTTGGAGTTGACCTTGGGTTGAGGAGTAGACATAGATTGGTTTGACTTGTCCTGGTGGCATGTATATATATAATTGACTAGTTACTTGGATTTCTGGATCTTGTATTTGAATTTAATGGAAGTGAGAATGTACGATGGTCTTAATTAAAATTGGATAGTTATGATTGGTTGAATATAGATGAGTATGTATTTTATATATTTGGACTTGGATATATTGATGACTTTGAGGATCTAAGTTGATTAAATATTTTGTCCGGATTATTCTATTCATGCCAGTAGGTCATTACTTATTCTGAATATTATGATTTACCTGAATAATTTGACTGATTATACTTGACACCTACCTGATAATTATAATGTCCATGTTACTATAGTTGCTGGAAAGATATTGTATAGGGTAAAAACACTCTCATGTTATACCGGTATCCTGTTCACTGACATTATATATCCTGTTATACTGTATCCTGATTACACATGTTGACGTTGTTACCCACCGAGTTATCCCAGCGATCTAGGTAACTTGTACATTAAATAATCTTGATAAACTAATAACATGATATTAAACAACTTACACTGCGATTGGGAAAATTGATGGAGGAGACAACGTTTGTATTTTGGGTGGACCTAGGATATAGATTGCGTAGCCAAAAGAGGGTTCCACTGCAGGGTTCTCATGGGGTGCTGGCACCCCGTCCTGCTCTTCTTCCTGTTATACATGTTATACATGTCCTTGACTACCTAGAGGTAGGGCTGGGTTCAGCGCCAGGAGTCTGGGCCGTGGTCCTAAGTATGCACGGGACCCACCAAAAGCATGGACAATGTCTCCAACAAATCAGTTTCAATAACTTAGGACCCTGATTGACATGTGTAATAGGCGTAGTATGGGATGCGTCTATTATAGGTGACAATTGGTGTTCCCTGACATAATAAATAATAATATATTATAACGATTGTCTTTGCCTGATATATGTATGTATGTTGGACACCGGATGATACACCTGACTTGATTGGACATCTGACTCTAGTACTGACTGACTCTACCCGCTTGATATATAGATCGTGATAGATTCCTGATTGAATACCTGACTGAACACATACTCAACTGTATGCTACTTTACTGTTTATTTTATTCATGCCATTTCTTGTTCCAGTATATGTATTTTCTTTATCTGCACACATGTTATATGCACATGCACTTTCCATTTTATTCTTATACATTCACTAACTCCTTAGATTTGCATATCTAGATCCGTGGCTATTTATTACTGATTAGGTTTTTGGAGAGGATAACAGGCATCTTGAGGAGGCAGAGTTCTGTCATACTCGATCATCTTTTCTCAGTATTTTCTGTCTCTTCTTTATTCCATCGCTTTCATGATTCTATGCATTGGACTCATGCTTATTCCATTTGCTTTTCATATGTCATCATGTGTGAATGTTTATATGTGACATTGCAGTGATATTGATTTACTAGTGATTAAATAGCTTGTTCATGTCACTTTAGGCTTAATGTATATGCGTGGGTATTTTTCTCGCGTATATACGTCGTCGACTCTCGTCGCGACTCTGTTTTCACGTATTTTGGGAAGCGGGGCATGACAGAGTTTTCTTAGTAGATGAGTTTGTATTTTATATATTTAGACTTGAATATATCGATGACTTTGAGGATCTAAGTTGATTAAACATTTTGCCCGGATTATTCTATTCATGCCTGCAGGTCATTACTTATTCTGAATACCATGATTTACCTGGAGAACTTGACTGATTATTGATTAGTCTACAATTCTGCATTATTATATCGCATTTTTATATCAATTTATGAATAAAATATCATTTCTAACTGTGTTTTGGTCTATTTTGCATAATCAAGAGCCTAGGGCAAAGGAGTAATAAGAGCTTAATTAAACCCATTTTCAGGTAATTAAATCTGAATTTCTTAGAGGCCAAGCTAGGAGGTTTCTAGGAGATACATTGATTTTAGACGTTGGCGGGTTTCTGACAAGAATCTGGATAGAATAACCGAATCTGAGCATATCTGGCAGGTCCCCGAAGTGAGACGAATCTACGCACGAAAACCAGGGACCTAAGTTCCTGGTTTTGTCGCGGAAACACTTTGCCGCGTTTTCGGGACAATATGTGGGCCCACGCATCGATTTTTCGATGTGTGGCCTCATCTCGCCTTCCAGAGTCTTCGTTTGCCTATAAATACTGCAGGGTTTGGCTAGAAACAAAGCAGATTGAGAAATAGACTAGATTTTCTCTCTTTTAATGTATGTTAGTGTAGGTGTTCTTCTTTTCTTTTCTTTTCTTTTCTTTTGTATTTTTATTTCCTTTTTAGATCATGTATTAGGGCTGAGAGATTCAAAGAAAGAAAAAGAGAGATTGATGTAATAGATAGTGACAATCTATGTAAATGTGTCTCCTTTCTTCTCCATTGTAATCTTCTCCATCTTCTATATGATGCTTAGCTAATTTTTCTTCTCATGATAATCTAACTACTAACCACTAATCATCTAACCACTTACTTGATAATCTACAAGAATCTAATAGCCTCTACAAGGCCTTGTTCTTGTAAGAGCCATTGATGGCTCATGATGATGGATTCTAACATTCTAACGTTTCTAAAATCTAACCACTAACTTGCTAACTTGCAATGCTAACTTTATTTCATGCTCACCTCTAACTGGTTTTGATGATTTAATAATAGCTTGCAACTTATTGTGTGGTATGGATGTGTGGTTTGAATGTAGAAGAACAATCTTATGTGCCATGCTTTGTATCGTCTCTTGAAGCCAAAGACTTGTGATGGCCAAGGATCTATGTGAGACAGCTATTACTAAGAGATTAGCATGGTTAGTGGAATAATTAGTAGTTAGTAGCCATGAGTTTTCTTTTTTACTTTGTTTTAAAACCAATTTCCTAAATCTTTTTATCACTCTCTTATCGATGTTTTCACCAACTTCTTAGTGCATGTTTGTTTCATCTTCTTTTTATTTTCAAAACCATTTCTCTTTTATTTTCACATCACCGATTTCATCGCCTTCTCAATCTATCACTTCTGGATTTTTTTCTTTTTCTTTTTCTTTTTCATTCTTTAAACAAAGAAAATTGTTAACATAACACGTGAACAAGAACTGTTAATGCTTCTATAGCCTCCCATCCTTGTGGATTCGACCCGTTGAGCCAATGCTATAATGGAAGTATCGAGGGAACATTAGCACACACACGATTTTCACAAATTTTATAAAACACACATTTTCAAGTGCTGGTTTCGCCTCGATCAAATTTTGGCGCCGTTGCCGGGGACAGGAATGATTTTGCTTTCACATTTTTGTTAATATTTTCTTCTCTGTTTTAGTATGCAGGTTAATTTTTACAGAAACTGAACATTGCAGAACTCTTCTTTTGCTCGCATGTCCCTGCTCTAGAAAGCAGGGACCCTGCTTCCATAATTGTGCCGCGAAAACCCAAGAAAAGCCGTGAAAACGCGGCATTTGTGTGGCATTTGGACTTCATCTTTTGCAGGGTTCTTGCAAGTTGCATATATTGATATATTCTGCTACTAATGTTCTACTTTGATTGCTTACACACTAATAAATTAAAGAACTAAAATATGATAATTGGACGCTTTTAAAACAGTTTAGACATTTACATTTAGGCATGTATCAATTCAATTCTAATATACTGTATTTTGTTCTATTGTTGTGATCTGAACTGAGGTGTACATATGGCATTGCATATAGCATAGGACAAACATGTGGATGATTTATTCGCTTTGTGTTATATTTTTGTCTATATTGCATACTTGCACGAATTGAAATTAAGGGTAAAACCCAGTACAAGATAAGGTGGGGATTTCATCACCCTTTCTTAACCCAAAAATCACCTCCCCACTCACACAACCAAAGCCCTAATAAAAATTGATAGATGTTGGCCCTTAGGGACATCTCAGGCTCATTAAGAGATTAACTGAGGCGGAAACTTGTTTGAATCATACTCCTGTGAAATCGGTGTTTAAGGTTGGGGATTAAGAGGTTACGCCTCGAAGATACCGTGGTTTGGCGTAATTAAGGCCCGTTGCTTACGCACGGATACCTCCCACCGTATTTTACCCCTACCTAGCCGATTAGCTTGTAGTCAAATTCATACAACAACCTCCCCCAGAAAAACGCCCAGTTAGGAGTCGTCTAGTCTAGGTCAACCTTAGTATAGGCTTGGTTTTGAATTTTGTTTATTGTTTGTATTTCTTTTTTGTTTGTGATTGTTGTGAAATGGAATTCAACAACAATTTTTTCAATCCTAATATGAATCCATACTTCACATCATCGAATAGCTCTACCCAGCTTTGAAAAACATGAACCAACCAAATAATCTGGATTCGATGTATTCGATTCAATATAATCCATACCGCTTATCTGATGACCAAACTTTCAAGAATAATTTCAACTCTTCACAGAGTCAATGGGGATTCACCTCCCCAGATTCAAATTTTCAACTACTTTGTCCACAATTTTCACAATTTCTATAATATTCATTTCCTGATTTTGCTCCTATACTCCTTTTTCAGAACCACCAATTGAAGAAAAATTCGAGTTAGAAAAGAGTATAGAAGCCAACCTGTAAGAGGTCAAGCGACAATTTTAGAAAATATTGGCCTCCCTAATTTCACAGTATTTTCAAGAGTCTTACTCAGTCTCAGGTCTTCAAAATGATCAAACATCCATCTTAGAATTTACTGAGGAACTCTTGCATGAGTCCGAGCGACAATATCAAAACTTGTTGGACTTACAATCTTCACAAATTTTTCAAAACCAAGATTCCTACACTCCCTTACTAGAACATCCACTTGAAGAAAAATCATATGTAGAAAAGAGTATAAAAATCTTGCAAGAGTCCACACAACAATTTTAAAAATCTTCTACTCAGTCTATCAATAGGTTGGAAACACAATTGAGTCAATTGGTCAACATTTATAGGAATAAGAAAACTCTCTCTTATCAACCTTTAACCAATTCAGATATCTTTAACTCTATTGATTTGACCCGAGACTCTTTTTATTTTTGAAACCAAGATTCAATTTCAACACGCTCATTTGAAGTTGACCAACATCAAATTCTTGAGAAACACATTGACATGTTGGCAAGTTTCTTTTCCTGAAATTGAACTTGAGCATGATCCTGAACCTCAACTTGATAATTTAATTTCACTTCCTGATTCAATAATGACTCAGGTGTCTTTACCTGACGTCAATCCTTTACCCGAGTCAGTATTAGATCCTGTGCCTATTCATTATGAAATTAAATCACCAATCTTGTATGATCATCATATTAAACTTAACTAATTTTATACTTTTAAAAGTCCCATTGACAAATTAGCAAGTTCTCATTTTTATGAAATTGAACTCAATGAGGAATGTGACCTAGATTCTCAAATTTGTGATCCAGTTCAACTTTCTAAATCAATATTGACTCCTGTTTTGTTACCCGTTTGAGTAATATTTTAGAGTCAGTTTTGATTCCCATACCTGTCATTCTTGAACTTGAATCACCCATCTTAGAAAGTCAAATTTCATTGTGGGGAAATGAATGTAGACTTGAGTTTCAACTTCTTGATTTTGACCCACTGCCTGAAGCAATTCTGACTCCAGAATCTTTACTTGATTTCAGTCACTTCCTGAGTCAGTATTAGTTCCGGTACTTTCTGAGTCCAAATCAATCATTTCATCTTTTCACACTCCATTGTGGAATAAGGGTGTGAATAAAATTGATTCTGAAATTATTTTAAATATTTGAAAATTAGATGGGATAAAATTTTTAATAAAATTCATTCATATGTACATCATTCTAGTGGGTTGTACTATAGAGGTCAGTGATGGGTTCCTCTGAAATCCAAGCAAATTAGATTGGGCCGCATTTCGTGGACCAATTAGGCCACCATCGGAACCACCACCTTGAGGTAATTTTTCCTTCCCTCTCTATTTATTTCATGCATACATACATTCATGATGCATTGAGGACAATGTATGAGAAAAGTATGAGGGAGGGTCTACTAACGTTGAGTTTTTAGATTTTCTTTCTTTTACACTTCCTTTAGGATATTCTTAGAAATTTTCCCTTTTGTATAAGATTTTTCCTTTCTTTAAATACTTTTTGAAATAAGAGATCAAGTTTTGATCTAGTTTTAAGAAAATTAAGATGATCTTAGAAATTAAGGAAGCTTAATTATGACATCTTAAACCTAGTCAAAATAATAGATCTTTTTGGGATGGAAACAAAGGCTTGAAATGCTATAAAGTAAAAATAAATAAAAAGAAATATATATATATGGTATATATGAAGAAAAAAAGAAAAAAAGCACTTATTAAGCTGGATAACTATGCCTCAAGAAGCATAATTATTCACGCCTAACAGTGGTCAAAAGAAACAAATAATTCCCCTTAGTTTTGTGGCCTTGTTTACTCGAGTCCTTAAACCCGAGGGATGTTTTCTTATCTGGTGCCCTAAAATCGTCTAGTCTGGGAGTCATCGGTTAAAGGCTCACTGCCCGTGTAAACTAGAAAGTCTAAGAAAACTAAGGAAAGAAAAAGGAAATATATATATAAATAAATTGCTTGATAGTTAGAGTTGAAATCCCAGAAATCTTCACTATCAAAAAGTGCATATTATCTTGGTTTTATGAAAGATAAAATATTCAAACCAATTTTGAATCCTTACCTTAATTGAAAACAAGATCTTGCATATAGACTAAGTTTAAGGAAGAATAATTTTTAGACTTATGATCTTAGATCGCTTATATTTTGTAAAAATATTTCAAAAACTTGTCTCTCTTTTAAAATGCGTTTTCAAAATACTAACATTTGTTTTCTTTCTTTATTGATTTTGTGGGTGCAATCCGCTGAAAACTCTCAGGAGACAAAACTCCTCCTCTAGGAGAAATCTAGAGGTGTAACAGCTTGTTGCACATGCTCAGTGTAATCGCGTCACCTGCGAAAATGGTGTAATAATATTTATAGTATAGTTGTTCTTTTTGTTTTGCTCAGGACGAGCAAAAAGTAAGTGTAGAGGTGTGATTAGTCTATAATTTTATATTGTTATATCGCATTTTCCTACCGGTTTATAAATAAAATTTTATTTCTAACTGTGTTTTGGTCTATTTTACAGACAATCAAGAGTCTAAGGGAAAAGGAGTAATAAGATCTTAATTAAACCTATTTTTGGCTAATTAAATCTGGATTTCTTAGAGGCTAAGATAGAGAGTTTCTAGAAGATACATTGAATCTAGATGTTGGCGGGTGTCTGATAAGAATCTGGACAGAAATAACTAAATCTGAGCATATCTGGCAGGTCCTCGAAGTGAGACGAATCCGTGTGATTGAGGCCAAATCTGCACACAAAATATGAGATTATAGAACTTAAGAAAGGAGATGTGCAAGTGCTCAATTCTTCCGCTATAGCAAGTGGCTATGCGGGTCGTGATCCACAAGGAGGGTTTGCGATGGAAGCTTTGCGGTTCTTTATTGAAATCTTATGAACATAAGCGAAAGTTCTTCTCTATTTTAAAGTTATAAAAATGGAAAAAGAAAGTATAGTTAAAGTTAGTAGAAAATGGAAGATGAAAAAGTTGGAAAATTCAGAAAACAAAAGAAAGCGATTATGTACAATGAAGTGGAAAGAAGAATGAAAACGATTTGGAAGAAGTGGTTGGTGATCTAAACTAAGAAAGAAAAGAAAGAAAGAAAAGTGAAGAGATACTTACCTAGGTTGATTGATGACTTACTTGGAAACCTTTTTGCAAGTTCTACCTTTTTGCTTCGGAGGCGTTCAACGCATAGATCATAAACTCGAGCTCGGTCCCCATGCACATTATATCGTCAAGCATAAGAAGAACGAAGTGATGCGGATCTTGGAAGAGGAGAACGTCTTCATGAACTATCGCTGGCTCTCACATAGCTTGGTTATACTTGCTTTGGAATTCACTTGTACACTCAACAAATACAACCAAGGTAAAGTAGAAGAGAAAGAGGAAAGCAAAACAAATGTAAAGTAAAGCAGAATAGAAAACAAACAAAGCATTTACCTTTATTACTTGCTAAGACAATAAAAGAAAGGAGTAGGGTACATCGTCGGTGTCACTCTCAACATCAGCCCCTCTCTCTTACTTACATGAATCTTCTTCTACCCTAAGTTACATACAAATTACATAAAAGGAAAGACTAAAAACCTAAACTAAGAAATGAAAACTAAGCTAAATCCTAATATGCATTGGCGTCCCATTTCAGCACAACAATTGCCCTTTTATAGGCCAAAAACCCAACAACCAGAATCCCGGGAGGTCGGGGGAGCAAACGCTCCCCCTAACTCCCCAACAAAGCCACGGAAACGCGGCCCAAGCCGCGTTTCCGCGGCCAGGGTGTGGCCAGATGGCCACACCCTGTTGGTGGGTCTCTCCGGGGGTTTCATCTGGCTTTATCCTTTGTTGGTTTTGTCGTTTAAGCTCCGGATTCTGACGAAATGACCTTGGATTCTTGGCTTTAACCGATCGATTCTGAGAGGATTCTTCTCAACCGGTTTCAACCTCATGATTTTGCCCTAATTTTGTGAGTGCGAATTAATTCTGATTTAATTCAGAATTCTGGTGGGCTTTTGGGCTCATTTCTCTTCATCTCCTTAAGGATTGGGCCTGCAAATAAATTAGACAAATAATTAGGACAATGCAGGCTTTTATTCTAAAATAAGTATGGAAATGTAACATTAAATATGCAACATTAGCAACCAATCACACCCCCATACCTATCTTTTGCTCGTCCTCGAGCAAAATAACTAAATTATACTAAGGATTATTAGACCACTTTCGCAGGTCACGCGATTGCACTGAGCATGTGCAACAAGCCGTTAAACCTCTAGGTTTCCCCTAGAGGACAAGTTTTGTCTCGTGAGGGTTTTCAGTGGATTGCACCCACAAAATCCATAAAGAAAGGGAAATAAAGAGTTAGTATTTTGAAAAGCATTTTGAAAGAGAAAAATATTTGAAATATGATTGTAAGATCTAAGCAATCTATAAGTTATAGGAAAATCGAATTTTTCATTTCTAAACTTAGTCTCTATTCAAAATTTTGTTATCAATCAAAGTAAGGAGTCAAATTGTGCTTCTCATCTAGTCTATTACTTTACCCTAAGTCATATGCACCTTGTGAATGTGAAAATTTTTGACTAAGGGTTCATTAACTCTAACTCTTATGCCTTATTTATTTTTATATATATACTTTCTTTTTTTGTGGTATTATTCCTTAGTTTTATTAGGCTTTCTAATCTGCCCATGTAATGAGCCTTTAATCGATGACTCCCAAACCAAACGGTCTTAGGGCACCAGGTGAGAAAACACCCCACGGACTTAAGGACTCGAGCAAACAAGGCCACAAAACTAAGGATTTTATTATATGAATCCCTTTTAGGCGTGAATACTTATGCTTTATTAGGCACAAATACCCAGCTTAATCAGAGGATCTAATTATCTTTCGCATAAATACTAAGGCTTGCTTAGGCCAAAGCACCTAGCTAATCAATAATTAGATTTATTCATTTTTTTTATTTTGTTTTTATAAGGTATAAGAATCTTTGTTTTTGAACCCTAAGTGTGTAAGTGTATGAAGTGTGCATATTTCATCAAGGTAAAGATCAAGACCAAATTACTTTGACAAATTATCTTCCTAACTCTAAAAATCAAACAAATAATCTTATTTTGACCAAGTATAAGAAATCCTAATTTGGATTTTCCTATTCCTTAAAATTAACTTAATTTCTTACAAAAATAAGTCAAAATATTGTTTCTATTTTTCAAAAAGTTTTTTTTTAAAAGTAAAGAAAAGTGTTAATTTTTTTTTTTAAGAAAAAGAAAAGTTATGTTAGACCCTCCCCCACACCTATCTCATGCATTGTCCTCAATGTATGAATTAATGCATAGATGCATGAAAAAGACGAAAGGGAAGGAAAAGGTTACCTTAAGGTGGTGGTTCCGGTGGTGGTCTGATTGGTCCACGAAACGCGGCCCAATCCACTTTTCTTGGGTCTTGGAGGAATCCACCAGAAATATCTTTAATATAACCCATTAAAAAGATTTGTCCATGAAGGATTTTTATTAAGTATGTGACCCCATCTAATTTCCAAATTTCATAACAAATTTCGGAGTCAAATTTGTCAACCACCTCGTCCCAGAATGGAGTATGAAATGATAGAACGGTTGACTTGGACTCAGGAAGGACAGGAACTAATACGGACTGAGGAAGTTGACTTAAGTCACGTAAAGGTTCAGGAGTCGGAATAGGTTCAGGAAGTGGGTCCAAGTCAAGAAATTGAAACTCTAGTCCATATGTATTTTCGAACAATGGAATGTGACTTAATGTTGGTGAGTCAAGTTCAAAAATGATAGGTGGGGGAATCAAAACTGACTATAACATATTACTCAAGTCCGGTAACAAAACAGGGGTCAGTATTGATTCAGAAAGTTGAACTGGATCACATATTTGAGAATCTGGGTCACATATCTCATTGAGTTCAATATCAAAAAATTGAGAACTTGCCAATTTGTCAATAGGATCTTCAAAAGTGTATAATTGGTCAAGTTCAATATGATCCTCAAAGATGGGTGATTCAATTTCATTATGAATTGGTACAGGATCCAGTGTTGACTCCGGGAAAAGATCGAAATCAGGTGAAGATACCGGAGTCATAATCGAATCAGGAAGTAGAATTGAATCACTAAGTTGGGGTTCAGGATCATATTCATTTTCAAGTTCTATTTCAGGAAAAGGAAAACTTGCTAAACTGTCAATATCTTTTTCAAAATTTGGAGTTTGGGCAAGTTCAAATGGTTGTTCTGAAATGGAATCTTGATTTTCAAAACTACATGACTCTTCGGCTCTAACAGAATGGTTACTGACATCAGAACTGGTCCAACGGTGAGAACGTAGAGATTCGACCATCATATCTATGTCACGATTACGAGTGTTTTGAGCCTAAGTCATAGATTTAAGCATCTTTTCATAGTTGATAGGTTCATTGTTTTGATGAAAAGATGAAGAATTGTCTTGGAAGTGGTAGTGAAATTGTGAGTCCATCAGATTTTTGGATTTGTGTTTGGACTCACGCATACTCATTTCCAAAATTGATGGTTTCCTATTTTGGACGGGTGGAACTGAGTATGACTCTTGAAAATATTGTGGACTAGGTGGAGAAGGAGGACAAGTTGGTTGGAAATTATGCTCGGGAGAGGTGAATCCCCACTGACTCGGTGAAGAGTTGAAATCATTATGGAAATTATAGTTATCAGATGGGGGGTATGGGTCATATTAATTCGGATAAGACCAATTCGGCACACTGGGTTGGTCAAAGTTATGATATGCCGGGTTGGTAATATCCGAAATTGAAGTCGGTGTGTAATATGGATTATTATTGTAGTTGAAAAATTATTATTATAGTCCATATCACACAATAGAATACAAACAAAGAAAAACAAACAAATAAACAAACAAAAAAGAAAAAAAATTCTAGCCTAAGTTAGGGTAGACTTAGGACCTAGACGACTCCTAACTGGTTAGACTGTCCACGGGAGGTCTAATGTAGACTTTAACCACAAGCTAATCAGCCAGGTCAGGGCAAGGTTGGTAGGAGGTTTTCCGTCAAAGACGTTCCTTAATTAAATAACCACCAACCTTCGAGCTTTCGGCCCTCAATCCCTTTCCTTGACACTGATTTTGCAGGAGTTAGATTCCAACATTTTTCCCCCTTAGGATAATCTCCTAATTGAGTCCGAGATGTCCCTAGGGCCAACGTCTACTCAATTTTAGTTAGGCTTGGGTTAGTGAGTGCTTGGAATGTGATTTTTGGGCTAAGGAAGGGTGATCATATCCCCACCTTATCTTGTTAATGGGTTAGTGCCCTTAAGATCAATTTGTGCAAGTGTACAAGATATGTAAGATTCACTCAAAGCGATATAAATCAACCAAGAAGTGAGTCCTATGCTAAATGCAATGCATACGTACCTTGCTCTAGCACTCTTCAACAGTAAAAAAAATAAAGGAATTAAAAAGACACGTGCCTAAAATGCAAATGTATAATCAATTTTTTTATCTTTTCAACAAATATTTTACTGTTGATTATTAGCAGGCTTATGTTATGGCATATAAGAAAAATTAAAGTTGCAGCAAACTAGAATTTGTAAACTAAGCAGCCCTGCAAAAAGCTGTTAGTAGTCAACTCGTCCTTGCCGCAGATCCGCGGCTTTTGCCGTGGAAACGCGGCAATTCAGAGGGCCCTTGGTCTCTGCTTTTTGGAGCAGAGGCCCAAGGCTACTTGTATGTCACTGCAATAATAATTTTCTGCTTTTCTTGCCCTGTAACCTGCAACAGAGAAGAAAATTCATTTAGTTCTAAAAAATTTGCAATAAAAATTCAGATTTCAATAAAAATCGTTTTACCCTCCCCGGCAACGGCGTCAAAATTTGATTGAGGCCAAATCTGCACACAGAATACGAGATTATAGAACTTAAGAAAGGAGATGTGCAAGTGCTCAATTCTTCCGCTATAGCAAGTGGCTATGCGGGTCGTGATCCACAAGGAGGGTTTGCGATGGAAGCTTTGCGGTTCTTTATTGAAATCTTATGAACATAAGCGAAAGTTCTTCTCTATTTTAAAGTTATAAAAATGAAAAAAGAAAGTATAGTTAAAGTTAGTAGAAAATGGAAGATGAAGAAGTTGGAAAATTCAGAAAACAAAAGAAAGCGATTATGTACAATGAAGTGGAAAGAAGAATGAAAACGATTTGGAAGAAGTGGTTGGTGATCTAAACTAAGAAAGAAAAGAAAGAAAGAAAAGTGAAGCGATACTTACCTAGGTTGATTGATGACTTACTTGGAAACCTTTTTGCAAGTTCTACCTTTTTGCTTCGGAGGCGTTCAATGCATAGATCATAAACTCGAGCTCGGTCCCCGTGCACATTATATCGTCAAGCATAAGAAGAACGAAGTGATGCGGATCTTGGAAGAGGAGAACGTCTTCATGAACTATCGCTGGCTCTCACGTAGCTTGGTTATACTTGCTTTGGAATTCACTTGTACACTTAACAAATACAACCAAGGTAAAGTAGAAGAGGAAGAGGAAAGCAAAACAAATGTAAAGTAAAGCAGAATAGAAAACAAACAAAGCATTTACCTTTATTACTTGCTGAGACAATGAAAGAAAGGAGTAGGGTACATCGTCGGTGTCACTCTCAACATCAGCCCCTCTCTCTTACTTACATGAATCTTCTTCTACCCTAAGTTACATACAAATTACATAAAAAGAAAGACTAAAAACCTAAACTAAGAAATGAAAACTAAGCTAAATCCTAATATGCATTGGCATCCCATTTCAGCACAACAATTGCCCTTTTATAGGCAAAAAACCCAACAATCAGAATCCCGGGGAGGTCGGGGGAGCAAACGCTCCCCCTAACTCCCCAACAAAGCCGCGAAAACGCGGCCCAAGCCGCGTTTCAGCGGCCAGGGTGTGGCCAGATGGCCACACCCTGTTGGTGGGTCTCTCCGGGGGTTTCTTCTGGCTTTATCCTTTGTTGGTTTTGTCGTTTGAGCTCCGGATTCTGACGAAATGACCTTGGATTCTTGGCTTTAACCGATCGATTCTGAGAGGATTCTTCTCAATCGGTTTCAACCTCATGATTTTGTCCTGATTTGTGAGTGCGAATTAATTCTGATTTAATTCAGAATTCTGGTGGGCTTTTGGGCTCATTTCTCTTCATCTCCTTAAGGATTGGGCCTGCAAATAAATTAGACAAATAATTAGGACAATGCAGGCTTTTATTCTAAAATAAGTATGGAAATGTAACATTAAATATGCAACATTAGCAACCAATCACCGTGCACCAAAACCAGGAACCTAAGTTCCTAGTTTTGCCGTGGAAACGAGGCATTTGCCGCATTTTTGTGGCAATATGGTGGGCCCACGCATCGATTTTCAACACGTGACCTTGTCTCACCTTCTAGAGTCTTCGTTTTCCTATAGATACTGCAAGGTTTGGCTAGAAATGAAGCAAATTGAGAAATAGGCTAGATTTTCTCTCTTTTAGTGTAGGTTAGTGTAGGTGTTCTTCTTTTCTTTTCTTTTCTTTTGTATTTTCATTTCGTTTTTAGATCATGTATTAAGGCTAAGAGATTCAGAGAGAGAAAGAGAGAGATTGATGTAATAGATAGTAACAATCTATGTAAAAGTGTCTCCTTTCTTCTCCATTATAATCTTCTCCATCTTCTACATGATACTTAACTAATTTTTCTTCTCATGGCAATCTAACTACTAACCACTAACCATCTAATCACTAACTTGATAATCTATATAAATCTAATAGCCTCTACAAGGCCTTGCTCATGTAAGAGCCATTGATGGCTCTTGATGATGGATTCTAAAATTCTAACATTTCTAACATCTAACCACTAACTTGCTAACTTACAATGCTAACTTTATTTCATGCTCACCTCTAGTCAGTTTTGATGATTTAATAGTAGCTTGCAACTTGTTGTGTGGTATAATTGTGTGGCTTGAATGTAGAAGAACAATCTTATGTGTCATACTTTGTATCGTCTCTTGAAGCCCAGGACTAGTGATGACCAAGGATCCATGTGAGGCAGCTATCACCAAGAGGTTAGCATGGTTAGTGGAGCAATTAGTAGTTAGTAGCCATGGGCTTTCTTTTTTACTTTGTTTTAAAACCAATTTCCTAAATCTTTTTATCACTCTCTTATCGATGTTTGCACCAACTTCTTAGTTCTCCTCTGTTTCATCTTCTTTTTATTTTCAAAACTATTTCTCCTTTATTTTTACATCGCCGATTTCATCGCCTTCTCAATCTATCACTTTTGGATTTCTTTTCTTTTTCTTTTACTTTTTTTCATTCTTTAAACAAAGAAGAACTGTTAACATAACACGTGAACAAGAACTATTAATGCTTCTATCACCTCTCATCCCTGTGGATTCGACCGGTTGAGCCAATGCTATAACGAAAGTATCGAGGGAACATTAGCGCACACACGCTTTTTCACAAATTTTACAAAACACACATTTTCAAGTGCTGGCGCTTCCCCGATCAATTATACTTGGCACCTACCTGATAATTATAATGTCCATGTTACTATAGTTGCTGAAAAAATATTATATATGGTAACAACACTCTCGTGTTATACTTATTACATGTCCTGTTATACCGGTATCCTGTTCACGGACATTATATATCCTGTTATATCGGTATCCTGATTACACATATTGACGTTGGTACCCACTGAGCTATCCTAGTAATCAAGGTAACTTGTACATTAAATAATCTTGATAAACTAATAACATGATATTAAACAACTTACATTGGGAATGGGAAAATTGATGGAGGAGACAACGTCTGTATTTTGGGTAAACCTAGGATATAGGTTGCGCAGCCAAAAGAGTGTTCCACTGTAGGGTTCCCGTGGGTTGACTGGCACCCCTCCTGTTCTTGTTCCTATTATAAATGTTATACATGTCCTTGACTACCTAGTTGTAGGGCCTCAGCACTAGGAGTCTGGGCCATGGTCCAGGGTATGTACGGGACCCACTTAATGCATGGACAATGTCTCCAACTAATCAGTTTCAATAACTTAAGACCCCAATTGACGCGTGTGATAGGCGTAGTATGGGATGCGTCTATTACAGGTGGCAGTTGGTATTCACTGACATAATAATAATAATAAACTGTTCATAATGTACTATAGTTGAATGTTATTGCCTGATATGTATGTATGTTGGACACCTGATATTATACCTGACCTGATTGTTCATCTGACTCTAGTATTGATTGACTCTACCCGCCTGATATATAGATTATGATGGACACTTGATACCTGATTTTATATGCGCATGCTCTTTCTAGTTTATTCTTACACATTTACTAGGAGTTCTGACTCCCTCGATTTGCATATCCAGATTTATGACTATTTATTGCTGATCAGGCATTTGGAGAGGATTACTGTAAGTACACCTAGAGGGGTGAATAGGTGTAAGGCTAATCTAATGACAAATAATGCGGAATTAAAAACATAATGCAATACACTTAGTGCAACCAAATAGTGTAGCCGAATTCCCGGTGAAGGGCTCTGAACTATCTCCTCTTGATTCCTCTAAATAAGAGTTGAGGTGCTATATGAAGCTCTCTTGGTTAAACACAAGTATGGGCACACAATCAAACCAAGCATGTATATATGATATGATAATAAGATGTAATGTACAATTTAAGAGAGAGAGTTAGAGAAAGTGGATCAAATGCAAACACATGGATATGTTTCGAGGTTCGAGCACACAGCTCTACGTCCCCGCCTTCACACAGAAGGATTTCCACTAACTCGTCCACACAGGACTTCGCACATAGGGAACCTCCACTGAGAATTTGTATCAAATACAATTTGAGAGTACACAACTCCTCTCTCAAATACAACCTCTCCCCAGAGGCAAGGCACAACTCAAAAACACCTCTACACTTAGATGGTTAGGCACTTAGTCAAACAATGATCAACCTCACAAATGAGGGATAGGCACAAAGCCACACAACCACAATCACCTCACACTTGAGGGATTCCAATACAACCTCCACAATCACCTCTCACTAGAGGGATGTCAACACAATCACCTCTCACTAGAGGGATATCACAAATCAAGGAGGGTTTTCCACTTGGTGATCACAAAGACCACAAACCAAATCTTTTCTCACTAAACAATGATCCTATAGATAGAATAGAAGATAAGCTCAAGTGTGAGAAAAACAAAGAGTTTGAAAATCAAAAACACAAAGAAAAACTCTTGGGAAAACTTCTAGAATAGATATAAAAATGAAGATAAAAAATAATCCCAAAGACTTCTCCTTTTCTTGATTTTTCCAACCCTTTAAACAAATAAGGATAAAATCTTTTGGCTTAAAAACTCTTTTGAAAACTTGAATATAAACACAAGAATGAATAAGAATTTTTGCTCTTGGAAAACTTGTTAAAAACAAACTCAAATGAGGTATTTATAGCCCCATAAAAATTCTGCCCGTTGGCAGCTGGAAAGGGCTGAAATGCCCTTCCGCTCGACCGCCCGGTCGACCGGCCCAACGATCAGATTTCTGACCGTTGTGCCTCCGATCGACCGGCCTGGTCAACCGAGACTAGATACAGAGAGCAGAGCTCTCTGCCGGTCGACCGGCCCGGTCGACCGGGGCCATTTCTAGAGAGCAGAGCTCTCTGGACGGTCGACCGACCCGGTCGACTGGCTCACCAGCTCAAGCTGGCGTGCACGCTTGTGCACGTCGGTCGACCGACTTCTGCTACTGCTACGGTCGACCGGTCCGATCGACCGGCAGATAGCCAGTACTGTCTTTTTAGGATTTAAAAACTTAGGTTTTTATCTTTAATTAAATCCCATAAAATCACATAAATTCCACAAAAATCAGTTCTTATTATATCTTTGAAATACATTGACAAAAATTCAACACATATTTCAAACTATTTGAACCATTTTTGTGAGATTGAAAATTTGCCTTAAACCATAATTCGTATTTTCCGAAACTAGGATTTTTGAAATGGAAATCCGATTTTTTCAAAACACATGTAAATACAAAAACATGATATTGAAACAACTTTGAAGCATGTTGTATATGGATAGAATCCAATATACAAGAAAAGTATTATATCTATGTTTTTGACTTAAAAACCAAGATCGGTTAAACTGAAAATCAAAACCAAAACATGAAACTTGTGTGTGTATTGTGAACTTGAGTATATCAACTAATCTTTAACACAAGATCTAAACAAAATCTTAACTAAACAAACCGATGTATTCTTATAGAACGCCGTCTCCAAGTTGACTCGATCCAAACGTGATCCACCGAGCTTGACTCCAACCGAGTCTAGATGTGAACTTGACGCTCGAGCTCTTGAATCACCATGTGAAAGCTCCAAAACACTTTTGTTGAAGCTAATCACCTACTAATATCTTGATCAAATATCTGAAACTAAATATCACAAGATTATTAGTAAACTATAACTACATGAGTTAATCATCATTAAAACTAGAGTGAAGGGCCTCTGGGCCAACAATCTCCCCATTTTTGATGATGACAAAACTCATGGAGTTATATATTCATGGATTAAAGTTAAGCTTCATAGAAGCTCCCCTTAACTCATGCATAGCAATAAACAATAAAGATATGTCATGAATGCTCAACATAGATATGCATAAACATGCATAAAACAAGGAAATGAAACAAATATGATCTTTTATACAAATGAAATAAATATACTTTTGATATCAATTTAAAAATAAACATATTCTTAAAAATAATGTTGCTCTTGATACCAATAAAGACTCTATTTTAAATAAACATGTTCTTAAAAATAATGTTGCTCTTGATACCAATACCAACAAAAGATGCTTTTGATACCAATTGAAAGTATATGATAAACTTTTGATACCAATGGTAAAGGATATACATATAAAAACAAAAACATATATAAACAAATGTGCATATATCTAACTCCAAAATATCTCTTCCCCTTTTTGTCAATTCATCAACAAAGGGGTACAAAAAATAAAATGGCATAAACAATATTTTTCTCCCTTTTTGCATAAATCAAAACAATAAGAATATATATGCTATATACATTCATGAAGAGGGGAGACGTGAAGTTAACTCCACCTGCATACATGCATTTATATGAAAAGAGATGACTAAACCCTAGCCACATAAAGTAAAATATGCAATGTATAAAAGGAGATGTGAAGCTCCTACTACACACGTGTACTACATATCAAAGAAAGGTCAATGACTTCAATATGATATACACTCAACAAGAATCTATATAAAGAGAAGATGTTAAGCTTCCCTTGCATATAAGCAATACAAATCAAAACATAATGATACCAATTGAAAGGATATATCAATTTGGGACGGAGGTATACATCAAAACATCATGATACCAATTTATGATATCAATTGAAAATAAACAAAACATTTTGAAGAAACCAAAAAATATTTTCATATCAATTGAAAGATATAAACATATAGGTAAACTTGATACCAATTGTAAAAATTAGTACCAATTGAAAATATTTTACACTTTTGATACCAATTGAAAAACATAAACCAATCTTTTTGGTAAAACACTAAAATCATTTTGCAATAGAGATACCAAATAGAGAATACTATCAATTTAAGATTCTTGATATCAATATTCAAAATGAACCATATACCAATTGAAAATAATTTTCATTAGGAGCACAGAAAACCAAATGAAACTAAGATATCATTTTTCAACATAAAGAGTGGAAGTAAGATATCAATGGTAAACAAAACCGATTGAAAGGTAAAACATGAATTTCTCCCCCTTTATGAAATACTAATGAAAACAATGCATAAGCTTGTATAAGATACCAATTTAAAAATAATTGTCATTAAGGACTAATTCAAGCTTAACATGGCAAAATTTATGCTCAAAGATATAGAGATATAGTAAGCACAATCAAAACACATATATATGTATAAAAATATAAATACCAATCGAAATTGATACTATTTGAAGTAGAAGCATACATATATAGAAACAAATATGAGTATACAAAATAGATATCAATTGTGATACCAATTGAAAACACAATAAGGATCAAGTGTATAACTCATACTCCCTACCACCCATTTCATGCACATGTTTAAATAGATTTTTAATAATGCATACAAGGCATGGTCGCCCAACCAACCGCCCTTATAGATAGGTAGGGGTTTTCAAAATAAGTTTGAAAATAGTTTTAGCACAATTGAAAAACTCTATCAAAATGAAGAATATGAACTAGTTATATGATAAAATTGTAAAACTAGTACGAAATCCTTCAAGTAAGGAATAAAATAAGAATATATTCCATGAAACATGAAAATCACTAAACCAATGACACTCAAAGTCTATATAGCACATATAATACTCATGAAAATAAAATTATGAGAAAACATCAAATAATGTGAGTGTATAAGTTTTGTGTGAAAGACATAGTCATGAAATAGGCAATAAGCTCAATGTGAAATTCCTTTATAAATGAAAACACGAAAATTATTAAAATTTAATTTTCAATAATACAACTTCTATGCATATGTATGTTTTGTACAAACTAGAGTATACATACATATCCAAATATGAACGAGTCCACAAAAATATATACATGAAGGCAAGTGGCTCAAGGATGTATACGTATAACTATTAGTTTAGACAAAATAGACATATACATGAAGCTAATTACAAACATGAAAACATGTACAAAATGAAGAATACAAGTCAAAATGCATAAATAATCAAAATAGGCTATACTAGTACATCTAATAGGCACAAATGAGCAATTAAGCACAAACATTTAATAATCTATTTGTGGCTCACTAATTGTACAAGTATATACTCAAGTTTTAATGAAAACTAAAATCTAAACATGTACTCAAATCATTAAGCATAGAAATAAAACATAAACTAATATGATCATTAAGTAAATACTCATGTATTAGACTGTGATATACACAATAGATAAACTAAAGTGAGTACACAAAAATAGGTCCATATAAAACATGGGTGTATCTCAAATACTAATCATGTATATCACTAATCTAATTATCATGGCATTTAACATAATAATCATGAAACATGCTAAAAATCAATGACAAGAAGGCATTTAAACATAAATGAGGAGTAAGAGATCGTTACCAAAACCAAGAGGGTACATCTCTATGTCTCCAAACAAGGTGGTCCTCCCACCAAACTCCCCTTAAAAGTGATGCATCCAAAATAGTCACCGTTTAGCTCGGAACGCATCCACCTCAAGGCACCATCACTCTCACGTCATATGAGAGCCCACACCTACATCAAATAAAATAGGAGTGGTCTTTGGTACCCATACTCTTTTGAGTCCATGGGGGTTAGCTCCTATCCTAACCCAAACAAACTTATTTGCTAAATTTACATCATGTAGTCTATCATAACAAAACTTAGAAAGGTGGCCTTTACGTTCACAATGTGTTTAAGTGTACACATGAGCATACAAAGTGTTATGAGTGTGAACGTGAGGAGCATGTGTCTGCCTTGTATGGTGTGCATGCATAGATGGAACTTATTTCTTTCGAAATATAGATTCCAAACGTGTGTGGTTCATAGCACATTGGCTCAAAGTGGAGCCCAAACAATCAACACTCTTCTTAAACATACAAATATCATTTTTAATTATAGAAGAAGAGGTGCATGCAATAGATATGCTAGAAGGTGAAGCTATACTAGCATGGCAAACATGAGAATCAGTATCATTTAGCAAAGAAGTATTTTTCTTTGAAAGCAAATCCAGTTCTTTTGAAATAGAAGAAATTTTGTTTTTCAAAGATTCATTTTCTTTTAACACAAAATCAAGTTTTGAAGTAAAAGTCTCATTTTTCTTCAAAACAACATTGCAATCATTTTTATTTTTCAAAATCTTGTTTTCATTTAGGGCAAGATCAAGTTGGGATTTCAATGAGTCACATTCATTTGAAATCTCAACCTTCTCTTGCAAAGCCAACTCAAGTTTTGAAAACAAATCTTTATTTTCTTTATTAAGTCCAAAACTTTTCTTTTCAAAGTTTTATATTTTTCAAGCAATTTTTCACGTACAATAGAAAGTTCTTCATTCAAAGCATTGGCATCAATATGATCATCGCCGAAAGAACTAGCACAATCATCTAGTTGAGATTCTGAATATACCTTAAGGGAGTCATTCCCTTGGACCATGTACCAATGTTGCTCGGATTCTCCACTAGATTCTTTCTCCATAATGTTTGGCATTTGAAGCTAGGAGGAGGTCAAAGTATTCCACACTGCAAAAGCAGAATCACAATGAGAAACCAACATAAGATATTCTTTATTAAGTGTGCTTCTAAGTACTGTTAGGGCTTATGCATTGGCCTCTATATGCTTGCTATTACCAAGATAGGATTTCTTGGTAGCGGCAAGGAAAACATGCAAGCCTAGAGTTTTTAGGTACATGGACATCCTAGCTTTCCAAACAACAATGTTGGAAGTATCAAACATAGGTGGAGTCATGAAGTCCATGAGTGTAAACAATATGTGTGCAAATACAAAATTAGATTAGCTAACCAAGATCTCACTCCTAGGTGGTTAAACCTAATATCAGGAGCGTAGGCTCTGATACTAATTATAAGTACACCTAGAGGGGGGTGTATAGGTGTAAGACTAATCTAATGACAAATAATGCGGAATTAAAAACTTAATGCAACACACTTAGTGTAACCAAAGAGTGTAGCCGAATTCCCGGTGAAGGGCTCTAGACTATCTCCTCTTGATTCCTCTAAATAAGAGTTGAGGTGCTATATGAAGCTCTCTTGGTTAAACACAAGTTTGGGAACACAATCGAACCAAGCATGTATATATGATATGACAATAAGATGTAATGCACTATGTAAGAGAGAGAGTTAGAGAAAGTGGATCAAACGCAAACACACGGATATGTTTCGAGGTTCGAGCACACAGCTATACGTCCCTGCCTTCACACAGAAGGATTTCCACTAACTCGTCCACACAGGACTTCCCATACAGGGATCCTCAACTGAGGATTTGGGCCAAATACAATTTGGGACTACACAACTCCTCTCTCAAATACAACCTCTCGCTAGAGGCAAGGCACAACTCAAAAACACCTCTACACTTAGAGGGTTAGGCACTTAGTCAAACAATGATCAACCTCACAAATGAGGGATAGGCACAAAGCCACACAACCACAATCACCTCACACTTAAGGAATTCCAATATAACCTCCACAATCACCTCTTACTAGAGGGATGTCAACACAATCAACTCTCACTAGAGGAATATCACAAATCAAGGAGGGTTTTTCACTTGGTGATCACAAAGACCACAAACCAAATCTTTTCTCACTAAACAATGATCGTATAGATAGGATAGAAGATAAGCTCAAGTGTGAGATCAAAAACACAAAGAAAAACTCTTGGGAAAACTTCTAGAATAGATATAAAAATGAAGATCAAAAATAATCCCAAAGACTTCTCCTTTTCTTGATTTTTTCAACCCTTTAAACAAATAAAGATAAAATCTTTTGGCTTAAAAACTCTTTTGAAAACTTGAATATAAACACTAGAATGATTGAGAAGTTTTACTCTTGGAAAACTTATTAAAAACAAACTCCAATGTGGTATTTATAGCCCCATAAAAATTCTGCCCGTTGGCAGCTGGAAAGGGCTGAAATGCCCTTCCGGTCGACCACCCGGTCGACCGGCCCTGTCGATCGAGATTGGATACAGAGAGCAGAGATCTCTGCCGGTCGATCGGCCCGGTCGTTCGGGGCCATTTTCAGAGAGCAGAGCTCTCTGGACGGTTGACCGACCCGGTCGACCGGCCCACCAGCTCAAGCTGGCATGTACGCTTGTACACGTCGGTCAACCGGTCCAGTGGACCGACTTCTGCTACGGTCGACCGGCAGATAGCAGTACAGTCTTTTTAAGATTTTAAAACTTAGGTTTTTATCTTTAATTAAATCCTATAAAATCACATATATTCCACAAAAGTCAGTTCTTATTATATCTTTGAAATACAAATATGTGTGACAAAAATTCAACATATATTTCAAACTATTTGAACCATTTTTGTGAGATTGAAAATTTGCCTTAAACCAAAATCCGTATTTTCCAAAACTAGGATTTTTGAAATGGAAATCCGATTTTTCCAAAACACATGTAAATACAAAAACATGATACTGAAACAACTTTGAAGCATGTTGTATATGGATAGAATCCAATATACATGAAAGATATTATATCTATGTTCTTGACTTGAAAATCAAGATCGGTTAAATCGAAAACCAAAACCAAAACATGAAACTTGTGTGTGTATTGTAAACTTGAGCATATCAACTATCTAATCTTTAACACAAGATCTAAATAAAATCTTAACTAAACAAACCAATGTCTTCTTGTAGAACGCCGTCTCCAAGTTGGCTCGATCCAAACGTGATCCACCGAGCTTGACTCCAACCGAGTGCTAGATGTGAACTTGACGCTCGAGCTCTTGAATCACTATGTGTAAGCTCCAAAACACCTTTGTTGAGGCTAATTACCTACTAATATCTTGATCAAATATCTGAAACTAAATATCACAAGATTATTAATAAAGTATGACTACATGAGTTAATCATCATCAAAACTAGAGTGAAGGGCCTCTGAGCCAACAATTACATGCGTTACGAGAAGCTGAAGTCTCTCTTTTCTTGATTATAGATATTCTTCTCTTTTATTCATTTTATTCCTCGATTCTCTCTATACCATGTCCAGTTGCCATTTCTTTCCTTTATTAATCTGCTATAGTTGTGTCAGATATTTATATGTCATATTGCAGTGATATTGTTTTATCATATTAGATTTTATATCTTGTTCAGGTTACATTAGGCTTAGCGTGTATGTGTGGGGTATATTCCTCGCGCATATACGTCGCCGACTCTCGTCACGACTCCGTTTCCACGTATTTTGGTAAACGGTGCGTGACAGGGTTTTCTTGGTATCAGAGCCAGGTTCATCATAAAAATAGGACCTAGTTCTGACCAGTGACCTGAAACATGTTATAGTTACACAATAATATACATATATCATTCACACAATGATATTGACCCCACTTGAAAAATTGATCGTCCTCCCTTTTGAAATCCATCTCTTGAATTTTTTAATATCCCTAATTCTAACTCTTTTTTTAGAGTAATCTTGGTTCCATCTTGATTCTTATTCTTCTTTCCATATCAAATTCCCTGATTTTGTCTCTTGAGTCTGGTCGCTCCATGTTGAAGCCAATAACAGAAATCAGAGCGCGCAGCGAAAGCGTGGAGGCTTATAATGCACCGAGAATCAACGTGGAAGGCGAGAAGACAATATCAACGATCAATATCAGTTATTTCTTTTATTTTCTGAATTTGCTTAATATCTATTTCTTAACTTTAATCTTCTATTCATTCCCCGGTTTATTGAAATTTCGAGGACGAAATTTTTGTTAAGGTGGGTAGAATGTAATATCCTCTGTTTAATAATACCATATTATTATTTTGAAATATTTACCTGATTCTACCTATTATCTTATTATTATTAATTAACTTGATTTAGTTTCATTATTAGTGTTATTATTATCTATGACATGTAGACTCTTATTGCCTATATTTAGTTATTTTAAATTATTATTAATGGGTAGTTGTTCTTGATTTCAATTATTACTATTGTTGTTATTATTATTGTAATTATTATTGTTAATTATTATTATGATATTGTTAATCACTATTAGTAGTATTATTATTTTTATTTCAAGCCCAATAAGCTCAACCCATTCTCCTTCTCCTTTTATTTTCTTTTCCTTTTTATGCTAAGCCCACATGAGCTAAGCCCACTTCCTTATTTTCATTCATTTTCTTCCTTTTTTCTTTTTTTCTTTAAGCCCAATAATTAAGCCCGCAAGTCCACTCTCTTTTTTTCTTATTCTTCATATTACTTATTTTTTTAACTAAAGCCCAAATATAACCTATAACCAAAAACCCAAATTCTCATAATCCTATCTTAATTCAAATCCTAGGTCTAACTACCTAATCCAAATCCTAATTTAAATCCAAATAAAATCATATCTAATCCTAATTTACTCAAATCTAAATATTATTTTTAAAATTATAACCTTAATTAATTCTATCCTAAACTATTAAATAAAGCAATTTAAACCCAAATAAAATTCTGATTTTTAAATCCTTAATAACTTATAAAAACTCTAAACTTCTTCTCTTTTTTCTTTCTCAAGAGAAAATCATAATCCAAACTCTCCCCACTTCCTTCATTCCTTTCTCCTCAAGCGGATCGTGAACGAAAAAGGGTTTCAAGGTACAGGGATTGAGGAGCAAGCAAGGAGGAATAACTCTAGTAAGTAAATCTAAATTTATGAATTAAATGTCAGTTTTTTAAAAAGAAAAAATAAATAATTTATTAATTTCAACAATTTGCTACTCAACTTATCTATGCCCTCACCTCAAAATTCACCAAATAATATATTTAATAGTTCTTAGAAACTATCTAATATAATTTTTGTATAATCATTATTTTAATACCCCACAAAGCCTTGATTTGAACAAATCAAATCCAAGTAAGTAAACCCGTTTTCTATAATTAATATGATACAAATAGTCTAATCAATACCATGTCTATACCAGGGCCATCTATGAACTTTTGTATACATCAAAACCAATTAAAAATTCAACTAAAATACATGTGAGAGGGTAGTAATGCGTAAATAAAAATTTATACACTTTTCAAAATTTCTACAATTTGAAACAAAAAAAATAAGAAAAAAAGGAAGAAAGAAAAGAGAATTTGCACAATAAAAATAAATAGCTAAAAATATTAAAAAATAGAGAATAATATAAATAGTAGTTTACAATACTTCTACTTTCTATGATAAATTTTTTTAGAGAAATAGCAACATAAATTAAATCAGATCATCCACTTTAAAGTCATTTTTCTTAATCGTAAATTCAGACCCGTCAAGTATTTTAATAGTTTAAAGCCTATTAAAAATCCAACAATAATTAAAAATTAGTTTAAACTAAATCTACTAAAGTTATTAGACCCAGATGACCATATTCCTAACCCCCAAACTAATTAATCAAGATTAAAACCTCATAAAACTCCCAAGTAAAACATGCTTTTCAAATTCTAACAATTTCTATTGGAATGAACCATGTAGATTTATTGGGACCTTATGATTTCAGTGTTAGACTTAATAGTTTTAAAGTCTAATTTATTTTGGGCCTAATCAAGTCAATTGGATATTTGCACCCGCCCACTTAACCTATGTTGTTTGACCCAATAAAGAATTGATCAAACCTAAATAGTTTGGGTCTAAACACATTTTTCAATTACACTTAGCCATGAGTGTATTTAAATTAGAATGTGGGACTCATCACACGTGTGGAACTCGTGTTATAAATCAAGGGCCTAGATCTATAATGAGTTGAACTAGGGTTTCTTGATGCTATATATATCATGAGTAGGGTTCCTTCTCCACCAATAAGAATAACCATCTCTCTCTTGGAGGCCTCTCATCTCCTCTAAGAATAAAGAAGAGAACTTGGTGGCTGGAGAGAAGAATCCTCTCCCTCAACTCCGGCGCCTTCGAGATCGTGCAATCTTCGACATCCTCGTGATGGAATCAGGTATGCCTAAAACCCTGCTTCCCTTTGACCATGATAAAGAGGCTAACAGTATATGTGTAGATCTTGTATGGAATAAATTTAGATCTAACAATTGGTATCAGAGCCTCCTCTTTATCGAATCATCGGGATATAAAGTAAAAACCTTTTGTGATCTCGATTTATGAAAATTATGAATCTCTTTATTTAATTTAATAAAGTTTATTTTTTTTGTGTCTCAAATAATTGAATTAAATTGGAGATGATTAAATTAAATTCATGTGTGTGTGTGTGTGTGTGTGTGTGTGGTGTGTGTGTGTGTGTGTGTATATATATATATATATATATTATGATTTAAATCTGTGTGTTATTATTTTTTGATTCTTAAAAAAAAATGCGTGGCCTGTCTGCATGCAGGCGCCTGCGCCTGCATGCAATGAGAGCAAAAAAAAAAAGGATGTTAGATGCATGTGCTGGAAGCACCAGCGCATGCATCGTGAAGTGTTTTCAACAAAAAAAAAGTTTAAATTGACATGGCCTGCATGCATGCACATGTAAGGCAAACGGATGCTTGTTGTGAAGAATAATAAAAAAAAAAGGATTTGGTTAATTATTTAGGGTTTCTTTGATTTGAATTGTGAGATTGATTATAATTGGATTTTTTGATATAGATACAAAATTTAAATCTAATAAGGAAACTCATTTAATCTATTCTTAATTGGTCTCACATTAGTGTTTATTAGGTTTTATCCAGTTTGTTTAAACCCGGCCTAATAAGAAAGGAAACTAATAACTTAACCATTGCGGGCGGGTCTGATTCAGACCCGATAAGCACTGCAGACCCGTTTTGCTAATAGAAACTTCAATTAGCCGTTACGGGCTCATCCGACCTCTGTTTTGGGCATGTAAACAGCCGTTTCGAAGCTCTTGATGAGCACTATAGTATTACAGGCATTATACATGACAAAACAGTAGTTAGTTGACATAAAGAAGGCATTGAAGTGTTTGTTTATCATGATTATGTGTACCCTTACATGCTTCCGCTTCATTAATATTTATATTATTGCTTATATTGTCTAGCATGATGAATATTAATGTTTACTACAGTTAATAACACACAGATAAAGTTATATACATGTTCAAGCTAAAGAATTTATAAAAGAGCTTATTTAATTGCGTATGTAATTCATGCGGACAATAGCCGGCCCAAAGGAAGACTATTGTTTGGCCGAATTATGTACGGCGTCGGATACTTGATGTGGGTAATGCAAGTGGGAGAACCTTGATGTGTGGTAATCGGCCCAAAGGAAGGTTGTCACACTATTGGCCCATATTGCATTACCCTCATCAACTAGTCCGATGGCGGAACAAGAATATAGATGCATAAATTTGTGTGGCCCATGCGTGTGGCAATCGGCCCAAAGGAAGGTTGTCATTATGGCCGGGTCATTACATATATTATATGGCCAATATAGATTACTTAAACTTTAGGACCAATCCTATAAAGTGACAGTCGGCCCAAAGGAAGGCTGTTCTCTTACATAGGACCTAGACTTTAGGATATCTATATTGGGCCTGTACAGTGTTGGCATATAGAGACACAACTTGTTCTGAAAGTTTAACCGGCAGCTCTATCGGTTAAACTGGTTGCATTTTCTGAAATTCATTTTTATGACTATTACAGTAGAATTTTATTAAATGTAATGTTTATGTTAAACTGATGAGAAATTGTACACTTATGTAGTTTAAATTGAATGGTACAAACTTTAAGAAGTGGTAAGACCACGTAAATGATCGTTCTTGAATTCATGCACCTAGAGTACACCTTAAAGATTGATGGATCTCTACTATCACTAATAAAAGTTCAGTAAAGAAAAGGTCAATTATGGTAAGTGGGAGAGATCTTACAAGAGGTGTCTAATGGTCATAAAGTACACTATTCCTATAACTATTAGAAGTGCTATGCCCGATAAAGTCAATGCTCACTTAGCATCCAGGGTAAACTTCTAATAAGAAAAGGAAAGTGAAACTAAAGGGAGGAACATAAACATCACTACAGTGGCTGATCCTAAGTGGCAAAAGTGCAGAAAAATAGCCTAAGGTCATTGCATACTTTTTCTGTAAGAAAGTAAGCCACCTCAAGTAGGAATGCATAAAGTATCAGAAATAGCTATTTAGTGGGTATATCTCATATTTATGTTTGTTCTGAGATTAGTTTAGCTTTAGTGCCACTTTATAAATTATGAATGGATAATTCACATAAGCGATTCAATGCAGAACTTCCAAACCCAAAGGAGGCCCAGCCCAGCTGAGCGATACATATACATGGGTGATGGAAATAAAGTTGCAATTAAAGCTATTGGAGTTTGTAGGCTTAAATTAGATTCTAGTTTTTTTTGTTTTAGATTTGGATGAGACTTTATATGTACCGTCCTTTTAGGCGGAATCATATTTCTATTTCATTTGTTAGACAGATCTAGTTTTGTTGTCACTCTTGATAATGAAATGCTTAGTCTACTTTCCAAACCTAAAGTTGTTGGTACTAGAATTCTGATTGATGGCTATATAAATTGAAACTTCATACTTTATATACTGAATCTCTATATGTGAATAGCATAGGCACTAAGCGAAAATTAATTAAAGAAATATTAGAAAGTTTGGTACTAGACGAAGTTCAGATGTCTTAATTTGGTGTATACAGACATTTGTGGTCCATTCCCTACAGCTTCTTAGAATGGTCATGAATATTTCATCACTTTTACAGACAATTACTCTCGTTATAGGTACCTACACTTGTTCCATGAGAAATCTCAATCATTGGACATGTTTAAAGCCGTTAGATCTGATCATGGTGGTGAGTACTATGACAGATATGACGAATCAGGTAAATGTCCAGAATCATTTGTCAATTTCTGAAAGAGTGGTATTATCGCTTAGTACACCATATCAGGGACACCTCGTCAAAATGGTATTACTGAGAGATAAAATCACACACTAAAGGATATGGTTGGGAGTATGACAGCTCATACTACTCTACCAAAGTCATTATATAGTGCAGCCTTAAAGATGGTTGTCACCTCTTTAATAAAGTACCTAGCAAAACAGTAACTAAAACCCTATATGAGTTATGGACTGGGAAATCTCTCAGTGTTAGGAATCTTTATATTTGGGGTTGTCCAGCGGAAGCTCGGCCATATATACCATATGAGAAGAAGTTGGACTCAAGGACAGTTAGCTGTTTATTCGTAGCGTATTCTGAGAGGTATAAATGCTTTAAGTTTATTGTCCCTCCACTAAGAACATAAAGACGGATTGCTAAATTTTTTTTGAGAATATTCAGAACAGTGGGAGTCAACTACATAAAGATTTCATATTTAAGAAAGAACATATTGTTATACCCATGACAATTGTTCCAAATGATAAAGTAGTTGTTCCACTTCAAGATGAAAATACAGTTGCATCCTTACAAGATACATATACAGTTCATCCTGAAGTAGATCATTCTGGTGAGGTAGAAACTGAAAATTCTCAATCACAAGTGCCTAGGAGATCAACTAGGAAGAGGAGATCAGTCATTACAAATGACTATATAGTTTATCTCCAATAGCATGAGTTTGACATAAGGCTAGAGGATGACCTCACATCCTTGAATGAGGCCAAACTCAACATTCACTCCACTAAGTGGTCAAATGCCATGAAAGATGAGTTAAAATCCATAAAGGACAATGATGTTTGGGATTTAGTAGAGTTGCCTGAAGGAAAGAAACCGATTGGTTGTAAATGAGTATTCAAAACCAAGCGGGATTCGAAAGGTAATGTCGAAAGGTATAAGGCACATCTTGTCACAAAGGGATCCACTCAAAAAGAGGACATTGACTATAAGGAGACTTTCTCCCTAGTTTTCATCAAGCATTCTTTTAGGATTATTATGGCACTGGTGGCTCACTTTAACCTGGAGTTATACCAAATGGATGTTAAGATTGCCTTTCTTAATGGTAGCATTGAGAAGGAAATCTGTATGGTGCAACCAGAAAGTTTTTAAAGTGAAGGTTTCATAATATTTGGTTTGCAAATAAAGAAATTCATTTATGGTTTAAAGCAAGCATTCCGTCAATAGTATTTGAAATTTGATCAAGTAATATCTGTTTTTTTTATTTTAAGGAAAATATAGTTGATCAATGTATTCACCATAAATTTAAAGAGAGTAGACTTATATTTCTTGTGCTATATGTGGATGACATTTTACTAGCAAGTAACGATATGGTTCTTTTACATGACACTAAGAGTCTTCTCTCAAAGAACTTTGAGATGAAAGATCTTGGAAAAGCTTCTTTTGTGATAGGCATCCAGATTCAACGTGACAGGACACGTGGAATATTAGGTTTATTACAAAAGCCCTATATCGATAAGGTGCTAGATATATGTGGCATGAAGAATTGCTCTAAGGGAGATAAGTTGAGTTTACTCTAATGTCTCAAGAACGATCTACAGAAAGAGCAAATGAAAGACATTCCATATGCATTGGCGATTGGAAGTCTGATGTATGCTCAAGTTTGTACCCATCAGACATAGCATATACCGTTGAGAAACTTGACAGAAACTTGATCAATCATGGGATTGATCTCTAGAAGACTGTCAAGAAGGTTATGCGATATCAATAAAAGACTACATGAAATCTGATCAGTTGTAGCTGGTTGGATACACAGATTTAGATTATGCTGGATGTATCGACAATAGGAAGTCCACTTTATTTTACATTTTCCTTATTGTAGGAAGATGGTGGATTTAGTCGAGAGGCCATTACAGCTACACTGTGACAATAAGAGCTATAAAGCTCTACTGTAATAGTGACAAGAGTTCAGCAAAGTCGAAGCATATCGACATCAAGTTTTTTGTCATCAATGATAAAGTTCAGAATCATATTTTGTCTGTTTGATAGTGATGACACTATTCTTAACATTACAGATCCACTCATTAAAGGACTTTCACCTAAAGTATTCTTAGAGCATATTGCTCATATGGGGATGACTAGTCATTATGATATCCTAATTTTGTGGGAGTGGATAATTTTATGTAACAGACATTATTTCTAAGTACACTTTATGGATATTTGTTGATTCTGATAAATAAATTTATAACTGTTTTTCCTAAAGTTTACTTTTGCGCATTTGAGTTTGTTGAATTAGTATTAGACTCGTTGGAGTCATAAAGGGAGACTCGTTGGAGTCATAAGGCTAGACTCGTTGGAGTCATAAAGTGGAAACCAGTTGGAATTGTACCTTATTTGATCAGAGGACATTTCCATGCCACACGTCCACATTTGATCTATGTCGTTAGGGGTTCTAAAATTTGTGATGTGAAAGGTCCTACCTCGATTATACAGAAGGTAACGATCGCCATGTTCGGTGGCAGGACTCTTAATGGACCAGATTGTTTTGAAACGTGGTTTGTCGGCGGTTAAAGTTTTTGATGTCATAAAGTTATGCATAATATCTATTCAGTATGACTTGCTTGGCCCAAGTGGAAGATTGTTAGACTTATTAGTTTTAAAGTCTAATTTATTTTGGGCCTAATCAAGTCAATTGGATATTTGCACCCGCCCACTTAACCTATGTTTTTTGACCCAATAAAGAATTGATCAAACCTAAATGGTTTGGGTCTAGACACGTTTTTCAATTACACTTAGCCATGAGTGTATTTAAATTAGAATGTGGGACTCATCACACGTGTGGAACTCGTATTATAAATCAAGGGCCTAGATCTATGATGAGTTGAACTAGGGTTTCTTGATGCTATATATATCATGAGTAGGGTTCCCTCTCCACCAACAAGAATAACCATCTCTCTCTTGGAGGCCTCTCATCTCCTCTAAGAATAAAGAAGAGAACTTGGTGGCTGGAGAGAAGAATCCTCTCCCTCAACTCCGGCGCCTTCGAGATCGTGCAATCTTCGGCATCCTCGTGATGGAATCAAGTGTGCCTAAAACGCTGCTTCCCTTTGACCATGATAAAGAGGCTAACAGTATATGTGTAGATCTTGTATGGAATAAATTTAGATCTAACATTCAGTGCTTTGAACTTGTGATCGAGTTCAGGTGAATGTTTCTTTTCTTTATGTAATTTTATTTAATTTTGTTGTGAGTGTTCTTTTCCTCCTTCAGTTGAATACGGATTTTGTGATAAATAATTTTATTTTGTTATGTAATTATGCTACTAATATTTACTGAGATGATATTTGTGAGTGTTTACTCTTGTATTGCTTCTTTATTTATTATTTTCAGTTACCTGCATTATTTCATGTGATCATCTGACTTATTTTATTAGTGTGATTACATGTATTCCTGCATGAGACATCGGTGAGTGCTTATCCTATTTAGTTAATTCATATGAGTTTTACTAATATCATTGCATTAGTGGAGGATTATTACTTTGATTCTAGGCTAGTTGTCATAGGCCTTAGACTGTGACTTAGATTGATCTTGAGATTGGCCTGATTCATATTTGTAGATTTATTTGAGGTATTATCGAATATTTATTTGATGATGTTTCAGACGAGAATTCATTTAGACAATAAAGATGGATTAAATAAGATGTTACCTTAAGATTGATTTATCTGGATGCTTGGATTTACATATGGACCTAGAGTTCAACTTGAGATTTACATGAATACCATACCTTGATTCTGATCTAGCACATAATACTGATTTTGGATTATTAGTTGCAAGTATTTTATTTAGATATATTCACTGATAAATGATCTGAGTAACGATATTTATTGATATCGAGGTTGAGTACAGAGAATTTCTAGATTTCATGTAGCTTGAGGATGTCCCACTTCTTAGTTATTATCTTGATTGGGATTGAAACTATTGGTGATGTAACTTAAACTATAATTATATTTGGATCATGGATTTGACTGGTTCATGATGGTTCGAGTTGATATCTTAGTGATATTATTAGTAGATTTGATTATTCTTATTGATGATAAAATAGGTGAGAGTTTGGTTAGATATTAATGATTAATTAATTTAGAGATTCTTTATTAAAAGAACGAGATATTGGACTTGGATTTGTTAGTAGACTTGATTGAGTTGGAGTTGACCTTGAGTTGAGGAGTAGACGTAATTGGTTTGACTTGACCTGGTGGCATGTATATAGATAATTGACTAGTTACTTGAATTTCTAGATCTTGTGTTTGAACTTAATGGAAGTGATAGTGCATGACGATCTTAATTAAGATTGGATAATGATGATTGGTTAGATATAGATGAGTATGTATTTTATATATTTGGGCTTGGATATATCGATGACTTTAAGGATCTAAGTTGATTAAATATTTTATTCGGATTATTCTATTCATGCTAGCAGGTCATTACTTATTCTGAAGATTATAATTTACCTGAAACTTGATTGGTTATACTTAGCACCTACCTGATAATTATAATGTTCATGTTACTATAATTGCTGGAAAAATATTATATACGGTAAAAATACTCTTATGTTATACTTGTTACATATCCTGTTATACCGGTATCCTGTTCACTGACATTATATATCCTGTTATACCGGTATCCTGATTACACATAGTGACGTTGTTATCCACCGAGTTATCCAAGCGATCTAGGTAACTTGTACATTAAATAATCTTGATAAACTAATAACATGACATTAAACAACTTACACTGGGATTGGAAAAATTGATGGATGAGACAACGTCTGTATTTTGGGTGGACCTAGGATATAGATTGCGCAGCCAAAAGAGGGTCCACTGCAGGGTTCCCGTGGGGTGACTGGCACCCCGTCCTGCTCTTGTTCCTATTATACATGTTATACATGTCCTTGACTACCTGGCGGTAGGGCCTGGTCTAGCGCCAGGAGTCTGGGCCGTGGTCCCGGGTAAGTACGGGACCCACCTAAAGCATGGACAATGTCTCTAACCAATCAGTTTCAATAACTTAGGACCCCATTTGACACGTGTGATAGACGTAGTATGGAATGTGTAACACCCCGTTCTTGGAATACGTACGTAGATACGTATTCTGATTTTCTAACATATTTCTTTGATTTATCTTGTATTTGTTTTTGTTTTATGATTATTAGTGTGATTGTTTTCTATTAGATTTGGATTCGTGGACTCGGAGTCAACCCTAGTCTGAACTAGGGGCCCAAACCTAGTGCATTGCTTGAATTGGTATTTCTGATAATCCGATTTGACCGATTTCAGTTTTAAACATCGTTTTTCAATATTTTAGATTTTTCATGATTTTCTAGAATTTTTCAGAATTATTTACAAAATCTCCAAAACCGATATTGGTCGGTATCGCTGACTGATTCCCGAATTTTTAATTTTCAAATGGGATTGAATATTCAAAAACAGCTTTCATGTTACTTCTTAGAATTTCATTTTCTATCTAAATTCATTTTTTGAGATTTTTCAGAATTTATCGAAAATCCTCCGGTTTTGGTGTCGACCGGTACCGTCGGAAGATTTCAGGATTTTTAATTTGAAATCTAGATTGAATTTCTCGAATCTGATTTCATCGGGCATCTTAAAATATTATTTTCTATTTTTGAGAATTTTTCGGAGCGATTCTGAAACAGTTAAATTTTTACCCTATTTAAATAATATTATTTTTCCATTCACTCCTCATTTTCTTTCACTCACAAAGTCAACTCTGACAGCCCACTTCCCCCCAATCACATCATCTACCAACCCATGTCCCAATCACATCAAAATCCCCTTTTTAAATAAACTAACCCCCTCCCTTTTTTCTTCAATCAATTCTTTTCTTTTCTTTTTCTTTTCCTTTTTCTTTTTCTTCTTCTTTTTCTTTTTCTTCTTCTTCTCCCTCGAGCCCGACGCCACCACCGACGCCCGGTGGGGCATGACCGCCGCCGGCGCGACGCCGGTGGCCTGGGCGCGGCCAGGGGGCTAGCCCTTGTGCGTGGGTGTGGAGGAGGGGCGACAGCCCCTCCCTCTCTCCTTTTCCCCCCCTCTCTCTCTTTCTCCCTCTCTCTATTGGCCATGCCGGCAACCAGGACCGTCGCCGACGGCCACTGGCCGGAGAGGGGACCAATTTCCCCTCTCCCTTCTCTCTCTCTCAGATCTCTCTCTCTCTCCCACCTCTCTTTCCTCTCTCCCTCTCACTCTCCTCCCCCTCTCTGTTGGGGTGGCCGGCGGCCACCCCCAAGCCTGCGCCGACCATGGCGGCCGGTGCTGCCTCCCCTGGCCGCGCAAGCAGCCAGGTTGGGGAAGGCCACGGCCTGGCTGAGCCAGGCCGTGAGCTGAGAGAAGGGGGCGGCAGCCCCCTATCCTTTTCTCTCTCTCTTCTCTCTCATCTCTCTCTCTCTCATTCTCTCTCATCTCTCTCTAACTGCAATCTCTCTCTCCATATTTTCTCTCTCCTCCTCTCTCTTTCTCTCTCGTCTCTTTCTCTCTAGATGTCCCCTCTCTACCTCTCTCTAGGCTTTCTCTCTCTAGTCTCTCTCTAACCCCTCTCTAGACTATCTCTAAAATCACTCTTTCTCTCTGGGTTTTCTCTCCCTAGAAATCTCTCTTTCTCTCTCTAGGTTTTCTCTCTCTAAAAACCTCCCTTTCTCTCTCTACACTTTCTCTCTCTAGAAATCCCTCTTTCTCTCTCTAGACTTTCTCTCTCTAAACTTCACTTCTCTCTCTAACTTTTTCTTTCTCTTCTCTCTCCTCTTCTCTTTCTCTCTCTAAAAAAATAATAAAATATATTTTAATATATGGATTGGTCTTGTGCAAAGATTTCTGGTGTTTCGGGATTTCTCGCGGTTTTTTTGGTATTGAGGCGAGTACAGTTATTTTTAACAAACATCTATTTTATCATTATGCGAGTACAGTCCTTTTGATATTCCATGTTCCATGTCTAACAACTGTTATCCTGCTTTTATACATGATATGGGAGTTGATATGTATATCACCGACACTGATATGTTACACCGATACTTACCATGCTATATTTGACACATGATACCCGACACTGGTACTTGCTATGCTATACTTATTACTTGATATAAGATACCTATATTTGTCATGCTATATTTGACACCGACACTTGCCATGATATATTTGACACCGATATTTGCCATGCTATATATGACACCAGTACCTGCCATGCTATATTTGACATATGATACCTGACATCGGTACTTGCCATGCTATATTTGACACTTGATATATGACACCGGTATTTGACATGCTATATTTGCCACCTGATATATATAACACATGATACCTGACACCTGGCACCTGTATTACTTGGCATATTCATGATTATTATGTGACCAGACATCTGGCACTCTTGTATCTCCTGTACTCCTCTATCTGCTGAACTCCTGTACTACTAAACTCCTGTACTCCTGAACCCCTGAAAAAGGGTGACTCCTGATATTATAATCCTGTTAATTCCCGTAGTTGGATAATCATGGTTATACTGTATACACTTGTGGACATTATCTTTGGGCAATATAAATAATAAAATTACTCAACTTACACTAGGTGGGGGGAACTGATGGAAACCGGTATGATGTCATATTTATAATAGTGATATTTCTGAAGTGTCGTGTGGGGCGCGTAATGATAAGTCCCCGGAAGCAGTAGCCTGTACTCCTGAGCTAGTCCCCAGCAGAGACGGGACCCACTATAAATATGAGCCATCAGATTTATCAGTTTCCAAATAATAACTCGTCTTATTCATAAGTGGATGTATGTGTGCCGGTAGCACATACAAAAGCATATGAATCGGATGAATAACATAAAACAACCAAACAATAGTAATGTTAGGAACGTGTGATATTTGGTCTCTCCTTTGTTCGGGTCCTGGTACTCACATATCAGACCCGGGTAAGTTCTACAGAGTGCGAACTCTAGTATGGACTATCGGTGATGTGAGGCGCTGGTAGGGAGGCAATTGAAATATCAAACGGTACTGATTATTATTATTGAATAAATTAAAATGCTATACCTCTATATTTCAGTTATAGTGTTATGTTCTGAGTGGACACCCTGCATTATGACATATGATATATGTGGCACAATGATTACTACTGACACACTCTAGTTCTGTTACCCTGAGGGCAACTCAAGTTGTATGAACTCAGATGATGGTGACATCGGATATGTGGTATATAGATGAGGGTTTCCTTGTTTGGATTATCCCCTCGACGTATCAACCCCATGAATCCAAAATCTGAGCTTATACAATTAGTTTTGTTCATACTTATATTTATCGCGTGTTTAGTGTATTTATCACATGTTGCCATATTTTGTCGCATGATTATGTGTACCTATACTCTCTATACAGTTTTTCATGCATGTTTTCTGATTCAGACTTATTGATATACATGCATTTACTTGATCTCAGATTTACTGTCATTTTTCTTATATTACTTGTCATTTCCTGTACATGCATGCCTGGACCACTGATTGAGGCTAAACCTGCACACAAAATACGAGATTATAGAACTTAAGAAAGAATATGTGCAAGTGCTCAATTCTTTCGCTATAGCAAGTGGCTATGCGGGTCGTGATCCACAAGGAGGGTTTGCGATGGAAGCGTTACAGTTCTTTATTGAAATCTTTTAAGAAAATATAACGAAGGTTCTTCTCTGTTTTTAGTTATGAAAATGAAAAAGAAAGTTATAGTTAAAGTTAGAAGAAAGTGAAAGATTGAAGAAGGTGGAAAATCAGAAAACAAGAAAGCGACTATGTACAATGAAGTGGAGAAGAAAGAGTTGGAGGAGGTGGTGTTGATCTATACTAAAGAAAGAAAAGAAAAGAAAGGAAAGAAAAGGAAAGAGATACTTACCGAGGTTGAGTGATGACTTACCTGGAAACCGTTGCATGTTCTACCTTTGCTTCGGAGGCGTTCAACTCATAGATCATAAGCTCGAGCTCAGTCCCCGTACACATTATATCGTCACGCCTAGCGAGAACGAAGTGATGCGGATCTTGGAAGAGGAGAACGTCTTCATGAACTATCGCTGGCTCTCTCGTAGCTTAGTTATACTTGCTTTGGAATTCACTTGTACACTCAACAACAACAACCAAGGTAAAGTAGAAGAGGAAGACGAAACAAATGAAAATACAAACATAAAAAGAACTTTTACCTTTATTAATTGCAGAGACAATGGAAGAAAGGAGTAGGGTACATCGTCGGTGTCACTCTCAACATCAGCCCCTCTCTCTTACTTACATGAATCTTCTTCTACCCTAAGTTACATACAAATTACATAACAAGAAAAGAAAAACCTAAACTACAAAGAATTAAAACTAGGCTAAATCCTAATCTGCATTGACGTCTATTTTCAGTGCACATAATGGCCTTTTATAGGCAGAAAACCCAACCACCAAGATCCCGGGGAGGTCTGGGGAGTTCACGCTCCCCCTAACTCCCCAACAAAGCAGCGAAAACGCGGCCCAAACCGCGTTTCCGCGGCAAGGGTGTGGCCAGGTTGCCACACCCTGTTGGTGGGTCTTTCCGGGGGTTTCTTCTGGCTTTATCCTTTGTTGGTTTTGTCATTTGAGCTCCGGATTCTAATGAAATGGCCTTGGATTCTTGGCTTTAACTGATCGATTCTGAGAGAATTCTTCTCAACCGGTTTCAACCTCTTAATTTTGCCCTGATTTTATGTGTACGAATTAACTCTGATTTAATTCAGAATTCTGGTGGGCTTTTGGGCTCATTTCTCTTCATCTCCTTAAGGATTGGGCCTGCAAATAAATTAAACAAATAATTAGGACAATGCAGGCTTTTATTTTAAAATAAGTATGGAAATGTGACATTAAATATGCAACATTAGCAACCAATCACACCCCCATACCTATCTTTTGCTCGTCCTCGAGCAAAACAACTAAACTATACTAGAGATTATTAGACCACTTTCGCAGGTCGCGCGATTACACTGAGCATGTGCAACAAGCCGTTAAACCTCTAGGTTCCCCCTAGAGGACGAGTTTTGTCTCGTGAGGGTTTTCAGCGGATTGCACCCACAAAATCCATAAAGAAAGAGAAATAAAGAGTTAGTATTTTCGAAAAGCATTTTGAAAGAGAAAATATTTGAAATATGATTGTAAGATCTAAGCAATCTATAAGTTATAGGAAAACCGAATTTTTCATTCCTAAACTTAGTCTCTATTCAAAAATTTGTTATCAATCAAAGTAAGGAGTCAGATTGTACTTCTCATCTAGTCTATTACTTTACCCTAAGTCATAGCACCTTGTGACTGTGAAAATTTTGACTTAGGGTTCATTAACTTTAACTCTTATGCTTTATTTATTTATCTATATGTGAAAATTTTGACTTAGGGTTCATTAACTTTAACTCTTATGCTTTATTTATTTATCTATATATATATATTTTTTTTTTTGTGGTATTATTGCTTAGTTTAGGCTTTCTAATCTGCCCATGTAACGAGCCTTTAATCGATGACTCCCAAACCAGACGGTCTTAGGGCACCAGGTGAGAAGACACCCCTAGGACTTAAGGACTCGAGCAAACAAGGCCACAAAACTAAGGATTTTATTATATGAACCTCTTTTAGGCGTGAACAGTTATGCTTTATTAGGCACAAATACCCAGCTTAATCAGAGGATTTTTCTTTTCAAACTTATCTAATCATCTTTCGCATAAATACTAAGGCTTGCTTAGGCCAAAGCACCTAGCTAATCAATAATTAGACTTATTTTTTTTTTCAAACTCATCTAATTATCTTTTGCATAAATACTAAGGCTTTCTTAGGCCAAAGCACCTAGCTAATAAATAATTAGATTTGTTTATATATATATTTTTTATAAGGCATAAGAATCTTTGTTTTTGAACCCTAAGTGTGTAAGTGTATGAAAAGTGCATATTTCATCAAGGTAAAGATCAAGACTAAATTACTTTGACAAATTATCTTCCTAACTCTATAAATCAAACAAATAATCTTATTTTGACCAAGTATAAGAAATCCTAATTTGGATTTTCCTATTCCTTAAGATTAACTTAATTTCTTACAAAAATAAGTCAAAATATTGTTTCTATTTTTCAAAAAGTTTTTTTAAAAGTAAAGAAAAATGTTAATTTTTTTATTTTAAAGAAAAGAAAAGTTATGTTAGACCCTCCCCCACACCTATCTCATGCATTGTCCTCAATGTATGAATTAATGCATAGATGCATGAAAAAGAAGAAAGGGAAGGAAAAGGTTACCTTAAGGTGGTGGTTCCGGTGGTGGTCTGATTGGTCCACGAAACGCGGCCCAATCCACTTTTCTTGGGTGTCAGAGGAACCCACCAGCACTATCTTTAATATAACCCATTAAAAAGATATATCCATGAAGGTTTTTTATTAAATATTTGACCCCATCTAATTTTCATATTCCATAACTAATTTCGGAGTCAAATTTGTCAACCACCTCGTCCCAGAATGGAGTATGAAATGATAGAACAGTTGACTTGGACTCAGGAAGGACAGGAACTAATACCGACTCGGGAAGGTGACTTAAGTCAAGTAAAGGTTCAGGAGTCGAAATTGGTTCAAGAAGCGGGTCCAAGTCAAGAAGTTGAAACTCTAGTCCACATGTATTTTCTAACAATGGAATGTGACTTAATGTGGGTGATTCCAGTTCAGAAATGATAGGTGGAGGAACCAAAACTGACTCTAAAATATTACTCAAGTTTGGTAACACAACAGGAGTCAATATTGATTCAGAAAGTTGAACTGGATCACATATGTGAGAATCTAGGTCACATATCTCATTGAGTTCAATATCAAAAATTGGAGAACTTGCCAATTTATCCATGGGATTTTCAAAATTGTAAAGTTGGTCAAGTTCAACATGATCCTCAAAAATGGGTGATTCAATTTCTTTATGAATTGGTACAGGATCCAATGTTGACTCCGGGAAAAGATTGAAGTCAGGTGAAGATACCGGAGTTATAATCGAATCAGGAAATAGAATTGAATCACTAAGTTGGGGTTCAGGATCATAATCATTTTCAAGTTCTATTTCAGGAAAAGAAAACTAGCCAAACTATCAATATCTTTTCCAAAATTTGGAGTTTGGGCAAGTTCAAATGGTTGTTCTGAAATAGAATTTTGATTTCCAAAACAACATGACTCTTCGGCTCTAACAGAATGGTAAGTGACATCAGGACGGTGGGAACGTAGAGATTCGACCATCATATCTATGTCACGATTTCTAGCATTTTGAGCATGAGTCATGGCTTCTAGCATCTTTTCATAGTTGATGGGTTCATTGTCTTGTTGAAAAGATGAAGAGTTGTTTTGGAAGTGGTATTGAAATTGTGAGTCCATCAGATTTTGTGATTGTTGTTTGGACTCACGCATATTCCGTTCCAAAATTGATGGTTTTCTATTTTGGACTGGTGGAACTGAGTATGACTCTTGAAAATAGTGGGGACTAAGTGGAGAAGGAGGACACTGTGGTTGAAAATTGGACTCGGGGTAGGTGAATCCCCACTGACTCTGTGAAGAGTTGAAATCATTATGGAAATTATAGTCATATGATGGGGGACATGGGTTATATGGATTCGGATAAGACCAATCCGGCACACTAGGTTGCTTAAAGTCATGATATGCCGGGTTGGTAATATCCGAAAAAGAGTTTGATGTATAATATGGATTATTATTATAATTGGAAAAATTATTATTATAAGCCATATTACACAATAGAATACAAACAAAAAGAAAGAAAAACACACAAATAAACAAACAAGAAAGAAAAAATTCTAACCTAAGTTAGGGTAGACCTAGACCTAAACGACTCCTAACTTGTTAGACTGTCCACAGGAGGTTTAATGTAGACTTTGACCACAAGCTAATCAGCCAGGTCAGGGTAAGGTTGGTGGGAGGTTTTCCGTCAAAGACGTTCCTTAATTAAATAACCACCAACCTTCGGGCTTTCGGCCCTTAATCCCTTTCCTAGACACTGATTTGGCAAGAGTCAAGTTCCAACACCTTTCCCCCTTAGGATAATCTCCTAATTGAGTCCGAGATGTCCCTAGGGCCAACGTCTACTCATTTTAAGTTAGGCTTGGGTTAGTGAGTGCTTGGATTCTGATTTTTGGGCTAAGGAAGGGTGATTAAATCCCCACCTTATCTTATTATTGGGTGGTGCCCTTAAGATCAGTTTTTGTGCAAGTGTACAAGATAAATAAGATGCACTCTAAGCGATATAAATCAACCAAGAGATAGTCCTATTCTAGATGCAATGCAAACATACCTTGCTCCAGCACTCTTCAACAGTAAAAAATAAAGGAATTAAAAAGACACATGCCTAAAATGCAAATGTCTAATCAATTTTTTATCTTTTCAACAAATATTTTACTGTTGATTATTAGCAGGCTTATGTTATGGCATATAAGAAAAATTAAAGTTGCAGTAAATTAGAATTTTTTTTAAACTAAGCAGCCCTACAAAAAGCTGTTAGTAGTCAACTCGTCCTTGCCGCGGATCCGCGGCTTTTGCCGTGGAAACGCGGCAATTCAGAGGGCCCTTGGTCTCTGCTTTTTGGAGCAGAGGCCCAAGGCCACTTGTATGTTACTGCAATAATAATTTTCTACTTTGCTTGCCCTGTAACCTGCAACAGAGAAGAAAATTCGTTTAGTTCTAAAAAATTTGCAATAAAAATTCAGATTTCAATAAAAACCGTTTTACCGTCCCCGGCAACGGCGCCAAAATTTTGATTGAGGCTAAACCTGCACACAAAATACGAGATTATAGAACTTAAGAAAGAATATGTGCAAGTGCTCAATTCTTCCGCTATAGCAAGTGGCTATGCGGGTCGTGATCCACAAGGAGGGTTTGCGATGAAAGCGTTACAGTTCTTTATTGAAATCTTATAAGAAAATAAAACGAAGGTTCTTCTCTGTTTTTAGTTATGAAAATGAAAAAGAAAGTTATAGTTAAAGTTAGAAGAAAGTGAAAGATTGAAGAAGGTGGAAAATCAGAAAACAAGAAAAGCGACTATGTACAATGAAGTGGAGAAGAAAGAGTTGGAGGAGGTAGTGTTGATCTATACTAAAGAAAGAAAAGAAAAGAAAGGAAAGAAAAGGAAAGAGATACTTACCGAGGTTGAGTGATGACTTACCAGGAAACCATTGCATGTTCTACCTTTGCTTCGGAGGCGTTCAACGCATAGATCATAAGCTCGAGCTCAGTCCCCGTGCACATTAAATCGTCACGCCTAGCGAGAACGAAGTGATGCGGATCTTGGAAGAGGAGAACGTCTTCATGAACTATCGCTGGCTCTCTCGTAGCTTAGTTATACTTGCTTTGGAATTCACTTGTACACTCAACAACAACAACCAAGTAAAGTAGAAGAGGAAGACGAAACAAATGAAAATACAAACATAAAAAGAACTTTTACCTTTATTAATTGCAGAGACAATGGAAGAAAGGAGTAGGGTACATCGTCGGTGTCACTCTCAACATCAGCCCCTCTCTCTTACTTACATGAATCTTCTTCTACCCTAAGTTACATACAAATTACATAACAAGAAAAGAAAAACCTAAACTACAAAGAATTAAAACTAGGCTAAATCCTAATCTGCATTGACGTCCATTTTCAGTGCACATAATGGCCTTTTATAGGCAGAAAACCCAACCACCAAGATCCCGGGGAGGTCTGGGGAGTTCACGCTCCCCCTAACTCCCCAACAAAGCCGCGCAAGCCGCGTTTCCGTGGCAAGGGTGTGGCCAGGTGGCCACACCCTGTTGGTGGGTCTTTCCGGAGGTTTCTTCTGACTTTATCCTTTGTTGGTTTTGTCGTTTGAGCTCCGGATTCTGATGAAATAGCCTTGGATTCTTGGCTTTAACCGATCGATTCAGAGAGGATTCTTCTCAACCGGTTTCAACCTCTTGATTTTGCCCTGATTTTATGTGTACGAATTAACTCTGATTTAATTCAGAATTCTGGTAGGCTTTTGGGCTCATTTCTCTTCATCTCCTTAAGGATTGGGCCTGCAAATAAATTAAACAAATAATTAGGACAATGCAGGCTTTTATTCTAAAATAAGTCTGGAAATGTGACATTAAATATGCAACATTAGCAACCAATCAACCACATCACTTGATCATGTACACGTGTGCCTGTTATGCACGCCATCTGGCTTTATTCATTGTACTTGCTGGGGTTGCTAACAACCCTGAATTCTCATGTCCAGATCCTGGAGTCTGGACCATAGCCTTGCTGTACCTTATCAGAGTAGCGAAGTGGGAGCGTTGATTAGCAGTTGCCTATCTGGCCCCTCTTCCTTCCTGCCTCTTCTTGATCGGCTCGCGAGATTCTCATCTTGCTACTCATGAGTACTTTCCTGTATTTCATATTGTACATCCTTCTTTTGTGCTTCCTAGTGATCATATATTCTTGAGATATTATATCATGCCTTGTGATAACTGTGTACTGGTGTTATTATTACTGGATTGTATATTACCACTGTACTTCCGTACTCTGATTCCTGCCTGTATTGATGCTTAGCGTATATACGTTAGGATATTTCTGACCTGCGTATATACGTCACAGTGACGTCTCCGTACCCGCTGGGATCGAGGCGTTACAGGGTGGTATCAGAGCCTAGGCTCTCACATCCTCGGTACAACCAGTTGGCAAATTTATGGTAAAAGAAATTTGCAACTGGAATGCATGAGTCGTGGTTATACAATCCAACTGCAAGTACAAAGTTATCTATTCCCTCTTGATCGTCCTTCTCTTGATTCAATAATCTCTTCCATCCTTTTCCATTTCCAGTTCCTATCATCCTTATACCAACTCAAGATATGGATAAACTAGTAGGGTAACAGCAAGACAGATGTGGTTCACTATCATTATGTTCTGATATTCTTTGACTCTGGTGCATCGCCTTGTTCTACATTGGATAGTTTTCAGCCTCGCATTCTATTCTGGTACTTATGGATACATCACGGGAATCAGCACAGCAAGTGGGGTAGTCATCACTTATATAACCAGACAGACCGTATCATTGCATGAGGAACATAGGTATGAAACAGTATTCCAGATTCAGGGCTTCTACCGGACAGAGTTATGGAGACAGCCTTCGGGACTCATTTTGGTTATTGTGACCCTTGATCGTGTTCTTAGAGCTACCAACTCCTGGCAGTCTTTATATGTTTGGTGGACCATGAGCCCCGCTAGCCTCGCTAAGCGAGGGTTGTGTTCTAGTCACCCGTGGACCTAACCAGGTGTGGCTTCGCTGCACCCTGGTGCTTAGCATTTAGCGTTGTGTTACGCGCTGGCTTCGCTGCGTGAGCTCCGCCAAGTGCGAGCCTTGCAGAGTGTTAGCTCCGCTGCACCCTAATGCTTAACGCCTGAGATGTGTTACGCGATGGCCTCACCTAGACTTGGTTGCATCAGTGGCTAGTCCTTTCAGTGCTTAGCCCTCTAGCATGTTCCTCGGATTTCTTCCACCTGGCGTGTTTTCATCGATCCGATGTACAGGGTTTTCTCGCTGTATCTGAGCTATAGCCATGATCCTTATGAATGATCCACTTGGCCAATCTTGCAGGGCCCAGATATCTTTTACATGTTTCATCTATAGTTGGGTTATCATTCAGAAGTCAGTATTCAGAATTCTCCATGGTTATTTTATATTCTCGGTTATGTCTTTCCGGGATTGCAATGCCCAGTATTCAGAAATCCTTGATTGTCGGTCTTCTTTATTTATACTCAGTATTATCGGGGTTTTCTTTATCTTCAGTATTCTGGTTTATTCTCAGAGAAGTAGTATGCATGCAGCATCGGTAATTCTACTACATATTCTTTATCAAGGACATCTTCATGTCATGCGGGACTTTATATTATATTATGGATTTTAGCACTATGGATTTCTAGGGATTTTATCAGCTTAGCTTCGCAGTCTGAAGAGCAGATAACAGGTCAGTATTAATATAGCATCGTCAGAGGATATATACGGCAGAAGTGCAGAGATGCCTCAGTCCTGGGTTTATCATTCAGTCAATTTGTGGGAATTTCCCTAAGTTACTCATATCTTGATTGGTATAAATCCTCATTCCTATTCCTTCTGTGTTCATCTTCCCCTTATCGAAATTTCGAGGACGAAATTTTTGTAAGGTGGATGGAATGTAACACCCCGTTCCTGGAATACGTACGTAGATACGTATTCTGATTTTTCTAACATATTTCTTTGATTTATCTTGTATTTGTTTTTGTTTTATGATTATTAGTGTGATTGTTTTCTATTGGATTTGGATTCGTGGACTCGGAGTCAGCCCTAGTCTGAACTAGGGGCCCGAACCTAGTGCATTGCTCGAATTGGCATTTCTGATAATCTGATTTGACCGATTTCAGTTTTAAACATTGTTTTTCAATATTTTAGATTTTTTATGATTTTCTAAAATTTTCAGAATTATTTGCAAAATCTCCAAAATCGGTGTCGGTCGGCATCGCTGACTGATTCCCAGATTTTTAATTTTCAAATGGGATTGAATTTTCAAAAACGGCTTTCACATTACTTCTTAGAATTTCATTTTCTATCTAAATTAATTTTTTGAGATTTTTTCAGAATTTATCGAAAATCCACCGGTTTTGATGTCGACCGGTACCGCCGGAAGATTCTAGAATTTTTAATTTGAAATCTATATTGAATTTCTCAAATCCGATTTCATCGGGCATCTTAAAATATTATTTTCTATTTTGAAAATTTTTTGGAACGATTCTGAAACAGTCAAATTTTTACTCTATTTAAATAATATTATTTTTTTCTTCACTCCTCATTTTCTTCCACTCCCAAAGTCAACTCTGACAGCCCACTTCCCCCCAATCACATCATCTACCAACCCATGTCCCATCACATCAAAATCCCCTTTTTAAATAAACTAACCCCACCCTTTTTTCTTCAATCAATTCTTTGCTTTTCTTTTCCTTTTCCTTTTTCTTTTTTCTTCTTCCTTTTCTTTTTCTTCTTCTTTTCCCTCGAGCCCGACGCCACCACCGACGCTCGGTGGGGCCTGACCGCTGTCGGCGCGACGCCGGCGGCCTGGGCGCGGCCACGGCGGCCCGGGCGCGGCCAGGGGGCTGGCCCCTGTGCGCGGGTGTGGACGAGGGGCGACAGCCCCTCCCTCTCTCCTTTTCCCCCTCACTCTCTCTCTCTCTCTCTCTCTCTCTCTCTCTTTCTCTCCCTCTCTCTGTTGGCCACACCGGCGGCAAGGACCGCCGGCGGCGTCCACTGGCCGGAGAGGGGACCAATTTCCCCCTCTCCCTTCTCTCTCTCAGATCTCTCTCTCCCTCCTCTCTTTCCTCTCTCCCTCTCACTCTCCTCCCACTCTCTGTTGGGGTGGCCGGCGGCCACCCCCAGGCCTGCGCCAGCCATGGCGGCCGGCGCTGCCTCCGGCGACCTCCTCTGGACGCGCAAGCGGCCAGGTTGGGGAAGGCCACGGCCTGGCTGAGCCAGGCCGTGAGCTGAGAGAAGGGGTGGCAGCCCCCTGTCCTTTTCTCTCTCTCTCTTCTCTCTCATCTCTCTCTCTCTCTCATTCTCTCTTTCATCTCTCTCTAACTGCAATCTCTCTCCAGATTTTCTCTCTCCTCCTCTCTCTTTCTCTCTCTAGATGTCCCCTCTCTACCTCTCTCTAGGCTTTCTCTCTCTAGTCTCTCTCTAACCCCTCTCTAGACTATCTCTAAAATCACTCTTTCTCTCTCTAGGTTTTCTCTCCCTAGAAATCTCTCTTTCTCTCTAGGTTTTCTCTCTCTAAAAACCTCCCTTTCTCTCTCTACACTTTCTCTCTAGAAATCCTTCTTTCTCTCTCTAGACTTTCTCTCTCTAAACCTCACTTCTCTCTCTAACTCTTTCTTTCTCTTCTCTCTCCTCTTCTCTTTCTCTATCTAAAAATAATAATAAAATATATTTTAATATATGGATTGGTCTTGTGCAAAGATTTCTCGTGTCGGGATTTCTCGCGATTTTTCTGGTATTGAGGCGAGTACAGTTATTTTTAACATGCATCTATTTTATTATTATGCGAGTACAGTCCTTTTGATATTCCGTGTTCCATGTCTAACAACTATTATCCTGCTTTTATACATGATATGGGAGTTGATATGTATATCACCGACACTGATATGTTACACCGATACTTGCCATGCTATATTTGACACATGATACCCGACACCAGTACTTGCTATGCTATACTTATTACTTGATATAAGATACTGATATTTGCCATGCTATATTTGACACCGACACTTGCCATGATATATTTGACACCGATATTTGCCATGCTATATATGACACCGGTACCTGCCATGCTATATTTGACATATGATACCTGACATCGGTACTTGCCATGCTGTATTTGACACTTGATATATGACACCGGTATTTGACATGCTATATTTGCCACCTGATATATATAACACCTGATACCTGACACCTAGCACCTGTATTACTTGGCATATTCATGATTATTATGTGACCAGACATCTGGCACTCCTGTATCTCCTGTACTCCTGTACTCCTGTATCTCCTGAACTCTTGTACTACTGAACTCCTGTACTCCTGAACCAATGAAAAAGGGTGACTCCTGATATTATACTCCTGTTAATTCCCGTAGTTCGATAATCATGGTTATACTGTATACACTTGTGGATATTATCTTTGGGCAATATAAATAATAAAAATAATCAACTTACACTGGGTGGGGGAAACTGATGGAAACCGGTATGATGTCATATTTATAATGGTGATATTTCTGAAGTGTCGTGTGGGGCGCGTAATGATAAGTCCCGGAAGCAGTAGCCTGAATCTGAATTGTCGTGTGGGACGCGTAATGATAAGTCCCCGGAAGCAGTAGCCTGTACTCCTGAGCTAGTCCCGAGCAGAGACGGGACCCACTATAAATATGAGCCATCAGATTTATCAGTTTCCAAATAATAACTTGTCTTATTCATAAGTGGATGTATGTGTGCCGGTAGCACATACAAAAGCATATAATCGGATGAATGACATAAAACAACCAAACAATAGTAATGTTAGGAACGTGTGATATTTGGTCTCTCCTTTGTTCGTGTCCTGGTACTCACATATCAGACCCGGGTAAGTTCTACAGAGTGCGAACTCTAGTATGGACTATCGGTGATGTGAGGCGCTGGTAGAGAGGCGATTGAAATATCAAACGGTACTGATTATTATTATTAGATAAATTAAAATGCTATACCTCTATATTTCAGTTAAAGTGTTATATTCTGAGTGGACACCCTGCATTATGACATATGATATATGTGGCACAATGATTACTACTGACACACTCTAGTTCTGTAACCCTGAGGGCAACTCAAGTTGTATGAACTCAGATGATGGTGACATCGGATATGTGATATATAGATGAGGGTTTCCTTATTTGGATTATCCCCTCGACGTATCAACCCTATGAATCCAAAATCTGAGCTTATACAATTAGTTTTGTTCATCCTTATATTTATCGCGTGTTTAGTGTATTTATCACATGTTGCCATATTTTGTCGCATGATTATGTGTACCTATACTCTCTATACCGTTTTCCATGCATGTTTTCCGATTTAGACTTATTGATATACATGCATTTACTTGATCTCGGATTTACTGTCATTTTCCTTATATTATTTGTCATTTCCTGTACATGCATGCCTGGACCACATCACTTGAACATGTACACGTGTGCCTGTTATGCACGCTATCTGGCTTTATTCTTTGTACTCGCTGGGGTTGCTAACAACCCTGGATTCTCATGTCCAGATCTTGGAGTCTGGACCATAGCCTTGTTGTACCTGATCAGAGTAGCGTAGCGGGAGCGTGGATTAGCAGTTGCCTATCTGGCCCCTCTTCCTTCCCGCCTCTTCTTGATCGGCTCGAGAGATTCTCATCTTTCTACTCGTGAGTACTTTCCTATATGTCATATTGTACATCCTTCTTTTGTGCTTCCTAGTGATCATATATTATTGAGATATTATATCATGTCTTGTGATAACTGTGTACTGGTGTTATTATTGTTGGATTGTATATTACCACTGTGCTTCCGTACTCTGATTCCTGCCCGTATTGATGCTTAGCGTATATACGTTAGGGTATTTCCGACCTGCGTATATACGTCGCAGTAACGTCTCCGTACACGCGGGATCGGGGCGTTACAGAATGCGTCTATTACAGGTCGCAATTGGTGTTCGCTGACATAATAATAATAAATTATTCATAATGTACTATAATTGATTCTCTTTGCCTGATATATGTATGTATGTTGGACACCCGATGTTATACCTGACCTGATTGTACATTTGACTCTAGTATTGACTGACTCTATCCGCCTGATATATAGATTATGATGGACACCTGATATGTGATTGTATACTTGACTTGACATATACTATTCTGTGTGCTATCCACATTACTGTTTATTTACTTTATTCATGCCTTTTCTTATTTTAGTGTATATGTTTTTTTATCTGCTCATTGTTATATGAACATGCTCTTTTCAGTTTGTTCTTACATATTTACTAGGAGTTCTGACTCCTTGGATTTGCATATCCAGATTTGTGGCTATTTATTGTTGATCAGGTATTTTTGAAAGGATTACATGCGTTACGAGGAGCTGAAGTCTCTCTTTTCTTGATTATAGGTATTCTTTCTCTTTATTCGTTTTATTCCTTGATTCTCTCTATACCATGTCCAATTGTCATTTCTTTCCTTTATTCATCTGCTATTGTTGTGTTAGATATTTATATGTAATATTGCAGTGATATTGATTTATCATAGTAGATTTTATATCTTGTTCAGATTACTTTAGGCTTAGCGTGCATGTATGAGGTAATTTCCTAACGTATATACGTCGCCGACTCTCGTCGCGACTCTGTTTCCACGTATGTTGGGAAGCGGGGCGTGACAGATGCGCGTGCTTCGTTGGATGTATGGTAACACACAGAGAGATAAGCTGAGAAATGAGGATAGTCGTACTAAGATAGGTGTAGCCTCTATAGAAGAGAAGATGAGAGAAAACCGCCTACGACGCTTGTCATACAATATAGACTTACAGATGCGCCAGTACGACGAGTAGAGCATATCAATTTAGGGCAAGTTAAAAGAGCTCAGGGGAGACCGAAGAAAACATGGATGGAGGTTATACGACAAGATATAGAGGCTAAAGGTCTTAGTGAAGGCATATTGCTCGATAGAAATGAGTGAATAAAGCTGATTCATATATCCGATCCGACGTAATTCTCTTTTGGTTCATGTAGCCTATCCCAAATACTTGGGACAAATGGCTTAGTTGTTGTGTTTTGTTGTTGGGTCAATGTGCTCAGATTTAGCCCTCAAGTGGTTACTGTGTTTGTTTTTACACCTTAGAAGGATTTTGCGCAAAGTCTTAAAACCTCAGGGGGGTTTCTATAAATTGTCCAAACTTTTATTCACATTATTAAATTCCCATAGATTTACCCAAAAAAGGTTATGTAAATTTGACAGGATGCATCCGAAAGGCCTTTTCGTACACTATTTGCGAATCAATGATACATCTGAAGGAAGGGCTGGGGTTCGGAGCGAACCCGCTCCAACGCGCGCTATTCATTGCATGCGATGGACAGTCAGATTTTAGAGGGACAGTAGTAGGTGTACTGCCCCCCTGAAATCCTGCCATCCATCACACGCGATGGACAGCGGCATGCTCGTTGGAGCGGATTCGCTCCTTCACGCGAAAGAGCGGGGACTCGTGCCCATGAAGGAAACGGGGCACTTCTCCACGTACAAGTCCTGGAGTCATTTAGACGCATCTGGATGGGGCGGAGACAAGTCTAAATGTATCATTCTCTTTCTGATATTTAACCATATTAACGTGCCTAAAAAGATCAAATAGCTTAGCATAAATAATATCGTGAAAAGAAATGGTTAAGACTTGAGATACTATTGAACTTATTAGGTCTGGATCAAGGATTCATATTCTAAATATAAAAAGATCTATATCCTATCTAATAAACTAATTGGATATGATTTTCAACTTTCCAACTTCAAAACTTTGGTTAAAATTTTATTTTATTTTTATTTAGCTTAATTGTACTAAAATACCTTAAAATTTTATCAGCTTTGCAATTAAATACCCCACTGTTTCTCACTGTTTTTTTTTGGCACTTGAATATCTTATTGTTTTCAAGACTTAGCATTTTGTTACTCTCTATTGTTATTCTGTCCTAGATCTATATAGAATATCATCACAAGTAAAAAACTTAATATATTTAAACATTTTTTACTTCTAAGTCTACCCACAATTAGAAAATGCTAATATTTTTTTTTCGCTTTCTTTCAACTACTTTCTCTTTGCATGGCACAAATTAAATCAATTAAGTGGGGTTTCTTGAATGTCTAATCTCAGTTACTCTATTGAACTTATTAAAAGTATTTCTTTCTTAAAATATCACTTCTTACAAAAAAATTATTATATCTTAATTACTGGAACCACAAAACGCTTCTCTATGCCCACCACTTTCGGTGCTATTATTAACTAATTATATTTTCTTTATTCAATAACAAAAAAAAGAAAGTAACTACTACTGTTGTTTAAGATATTTTTAAAGATTTTAATGTTTTTGATTTCATATATGTAGTACATGTTGGTCCCTAGAGGTCGGGGTTCGGATCGGGTTGGTTCGGCCCGGAAACCCGCACGGACCCGTCCCGTGCGGGTCCGGGCCCGCCTCGCCCAAGGTCAACCGGGCCTTGGCCCGGCACGGGCATGCCCCAAGCCCGGGGCGTGCCCGGGTTTGGAAAAGGTGGCCCGCGGCCTGGCGGAGCTCCAGGGCCCGAGCCTAACCCGGGCCGGCTCGGATACCCAACGACTATAAAATAGCCGTTTGGCCAGATTTTTTTTTTTTGGGGGGGGGTTGTAAATTTTTTTAACAAAACCCCCCAAACAGCATTGTTGGCCCATAAAATAGCCATGGGGGTTGTATTTTTTTTTTTTTTTACAAACCCCAATGGTTTATTGGCCAGGATTTTTTTTTTGCAAAAACAATTTACATTTTAACCACTCATTCTCCTCTATAAATACTCACTCTTTCTCACTTCATTTCATCACTACTAAAAATTCTCTAATAATTTCTAAAAATATCTAAATTATCAAGTGATCAAGCTCTCAAGTCCTCAAGTGTTCAAGCTTCGTCAAGTTCTCTCAAGTTTTTCAAGCTCTCTCAAGTTTCTCAAGTGCTCAAACTCCTTCAAGATTTTTCACATTCCGATATTTATTTTATTGTCAATTTTAGTTTAAAAATTGATGCATACTCTTCAGCAGCAAGCTATATCAAACCTTCTTCTTCTGCGTAAATCATAATTTAAATTTGACTAGTCAAGAATGGTATGATTTGCGTATTCCTTTACCCGGCACTCCAATAATTCTATTCATGCAACTGAAAACACCAACCACAGATTTTAAAAAATAACAATCATCCCAACCTGCATCTTCATCTAAGTCTAAAAGTTCTTATTATCTGGTTATTATCTACATCCAAACGATCATGAAGCTCAAGCTCATTGAGTGAGCTTCATTATTATTCTACTCGTGTTATACCCTCCTGAGATTGATGCAGACTCAGGATTTGAACATTTTGATATTTTGATCTGGTGGAAATCATAAGAATCAACATATCCTATGCTTACCATTATGATGCGTGATTTACTAACCCCTCTTGCCTCTACCGTAGCTTCAGAATATGCTTTTAGTACAGCTGAACGAGTGCTGATCGATACGAGGAACTGCCTGGCGTCAGAAGCTATCGGATGAGCATCTGCGGTATTGGCTTGATGCGGAGACGAGAAGTCAGAATAAAATAGTAGATGAAATCATTGAAGACTCTCCAGAAGATGAATGAACAAATGAAGATATTTTTTGTTTGTATTTGTATCATTTAAACTTCAATTTCACTCTGCATACTATGTTTGTAATTTTATCTTTTTATCTATATTATTCATTTGGTATTTGTATCAATTTATGATTTATTCAAGATATAGGATTATTAATAATAAATTTACATTTGCATTTTACAACTTGTATCAATTTTGTCCAAATTTGTGTGAATTTTTTTAGATTTTTTTATTTTTTTTAGTTTTAATAAATTTTTTTTAAGGGTTTTAAAAACACAGATCGACCCGGCCCCGCTCAGGTCTGGCCCGGCCAGCCTGGCTGGGTATCCGGGCTATGCCCAGGTCCCCATTAGATGGATCGAGCCCGGGCCAGACCAGGGGGGCCCGGATTTTGGGGGCGGGTACCCGCCGGGCCAGCCCGATCTCCGACCCGCCGGGTCCAACCCGGCCCGTCCCATTTCGCATCCCTACCTAGAGGGGGTGAATAGAACAAAACTAAAATATGGTTAATTAAAACTAATTACAAAATTATATGCCACTGGCTGGGTTAAAACTACACTGGCACAAAGTAGGATAGTCCTCTAGCAAGATCAGAACACTTTAGAAAAATAACAGCAATAATATTATTGGCAGGATCAAAAATAGGCTGGCATAATATATGACAAGTTGCTAGCAAGATCAGATTACTTAGAAAATTTTCTATTAAAAAAACAATTGTACTAATGGCAGGAACAAATAGTCCCGTACAATGTAGGATAAATTGCTGGCAGGATCAGAATACTTAGAAATCTTCTAGCATAACTAGCAACAATAGTGTAATCATAATAAAGTAAATAAATAAATAGTAATAATAACGATAAAGAGCATGAGAGAGGAACATTGTGATTTTAGGGTGGTTCGGAAAATCCCCCTGCATCCACCGTCAAGAAGCCTTTCTCTAGGTTTTTAAATTCACTACTAGCTTCTTTTCGAAGCAAGCATTCCACCGCCAAGACTCTCCCCGAGCTTGAACTATCTCTCTTCTCCTTGAAGAGGTATATAACTACCAGCATCCTCCAGAGTTGTCTTTTCTCCTTTTCTCCGAAAGAGTACAAAAATTCACAATAATATTTGTTCTCTAAAAACAAGAGTGAGACCAATTAGTACAATTACTTAAATCAAATAAAGATACATATAACGAGACTCTGTGTAATGAAAGAGTAATCAATAAATATCTTCAATAAATTTGCACTTTAATAATTTAAGAAATCAAATAAAGAGAATCAGAATTTATTGAAAACTTTAGCCTAATATTCTCTAGAAACATAGAATTGAATGAAGCATAAATGGAATCTAAAATGAAGACTTGAATGTTTGACACTTCTTGATGATGAAAAGTTGTTGAAGATTGAAAAAGTTGGTCGAAAAATAACTTCTTTCAATTGGTAACGCTCAGAAATTTTTCAGCGTATTCAAGTTTGGCTTGTTGAGTTCTATTCTGCAAATAAATACAACTCTGTATTTAAAGGACTGGGTTTCTCTTCTTCAAAATCTTCCCGTTAGAGAGAGGGAAAAAAAATAAAAACCAGAAGCGTTAAAAGTTTGTGGTGAAGATTTTCTAATGTGATTGATCGTACGTTCAATTTCGCACCAGAAATTAGAGGGGTCTCTCTAAATCAGGTGTGGAATTCAGGCTTCAACACATTAAACAAACAGATACAGAAGTTTTTTACATGAAAACTCAAATATGAAAAAATCATGAGGAGAGAGAGAGAGAATTCACTATATTTCGAGAGATTAAGTGAATTCAGTAGTCTATTGTGGTGTTTATAATTTTTTCTATCCTTCTGCCGCTCCCTTTCTTCCTAAATCTCCAGGTGCACAAGTACTCTACAGGGGCGTAACTGATGGTGCTAATTTCTTGGATCTCCATAACTGCCCGATTGCATGTTGGGATCTTTTCATAACTGCTCAGGTTACTATACTTTATTGTTGGGATTAACATGCCCAAATATCCACCACTATCTATTACTGACTCCTATGAAGTAGAAGAGTATTTAGAATATGGGGATATTGACAACATAATTATCTTCGCGAACCAGAAAACTCTGTTGCTGAGTGGTGTCCAACGAGTCTTTACGGAGAGCCTATGTCGAGGAGAAGTCTGGTAGTTATGGATGTAGGGAAAAGCAAGGGCCAGAGGTCCTTTCCTCGGGATCGAATGTTAGTTGAGCCCGAGATCCTCTCCTCAGGGTCAAATTGAGCTTGAGATAAGGCCCAAGGATTTCTGTCCTTGGGGTTGAATGTGAGCCAACTGGTATCTCGAGTTCGTAGCACACATGAGATACTCTGGTGCGGCGGGACGCGTGTCGTAATCTTGGAAAGTGGTCATATTCTGACCACTACAGATGCCCCCCACTCTTGCTATTTCAGAGTCGTGGGAGGAAAATCGGAAGAGCGAAGTCGGTGGAAGCCTTTAAGCGGTCTGAATATTTTTGGAAGTCTAGTGAGGTTCTGGCTCATCATTGCGTATCTTCATGGGGCGTGACTGGTCGTAGAACATCTAGATTATTTATTAACGCATTCTTCAGGGCTTGATCTGGGGACACTTGCCTCTAAACTGGTGTCTTTTCAAACTTCTCTGTTATGATGGATAAGATCGTATGGCAGTGGCGCTTGATATCTCGATGATTTGACATGCTGAAAATCACGGGACACGAACCAGTTTCTTGGGGATTGAAAATTTGAACGGAAGATGGTTTGGATCCTCTTATATTTATAATGAAATCACCTAGAGGGGGATAAATAGGTGATAAAGCTAATTAATGCACAAATATAAATGAGATGATGCAACGATCAATCAAAGCAAGATTAGAAACCGAATACCCCGTGAAGGGCTCTGAACTCCTTCCTCGTGATTCCTCTAAATAAGAGTTTGAGGTGCGAAATGCAATCTTGTTGTGAAAGTATAGATCGACAATATAAGATGAATGAATAGAAAGTAAACAATACTGTTGAAGCCTATGATAGAGATTTTGATGATGGACAAGCAATTATGATGATTCTACCTCTGTTACAATTTGTGGTATTTTTTGTGTAAATTTAGAAATATGTGAAAAGCCTTGAACACACACAAAATTCCTATATTAGTCGACTTGACCCTCTAGTATAGTCGACTACCCCTTCTATAGTCGACTTGCCAAAAATAACTAGTAGACTAGATCCTGCTAAAACAATTGACCAAGTCTCTGTTTGTTGTCTGTCAGGAAAGTTAGTCGACTTGACCCCATTGTATAGTCGACTAACAGATACCCTAGTCGACTATAGATTTTCCCAAGTCAACTAATAACCCATACAAAAATTCCCTTGCTCTCTGTTTCTGTCTGACATGAAACTTAGTCGACTTACCCTTCTTGTATAGTCGACTAACACCCTATATAGTCGACTAACATTGCCTATATAGTCAACTATATTCAGTTTTCCAGAAACCAAATATCTGTATCAGTCTTTTGATAGTCGACTTATCTGTTATTGTAGTCGACTAGTCTTTGAAATTTTGTTCTTCTAGTCGACTAATCTTCTGTTCAAGTCGACTAATGGCAGTTGGTAACTGCTGTGCAGTTGGTGATTTCTGGTGCGTTTTTCAACGTTTCAAAATTTGAATTTTGCCTGATAACTACCCTACTTACTATGGATTTCACCTATAAATAGGGGTATTGTCCTAGGGTCAAATCACCAATTCAAATCCAAAGTTTTCAGCCTAAAACTCTCTCCAAAAATTCTGTTTTCTGAAAAGCTGTTTCACTTTCAGTTTTCTTCACCAAATTCTAAATTCAATTGTGAAGATTTCTGAAATCCCTCCTATAAGAAACCTTGTCCACAAGCACATTCAATTTCAAGGCTTATAGGATCATTGTAATCATTCAAAGAAGATCATTGTACAAGGTGTCTTCTTGAGTAGAAGAAAGTTGTACAAGGTGTTTGTTCTCTTGGTGTAAAGAGGAGTTGTGCACATTTGGCAAAGGGCGTTTGTCAAGTGGTGTACAAGGCATTGGTTGTAGGTGTACACAAATCAGGAAAGGAAAATCTCAAGCGGTTTGCTTGGGGACTGGATGTAGGTCACAAGGACTGACCAGGATAACTCTCTTGTCTTTGCGTTTGAATTTTCTGAGTTTATCTTGTGAATATTTTATTTCCTGCAAGTAGTTTTTTAAATTTTTATAAACACTATTCACCCCCCTCTAGTGTTTGTGTTGCTTTGATTATAGATCCTACATTTGGTATTAGAGCAGGTTCAAGGCAACAACCATACGAGGATGGCAGCGGAGTTCCCTTCGTCACAATTCAAAGAAGGACATTCTGCACAACGTCCACCGCTATTTAACGGAACCAACTACAACTATTGGAAGTGTAGAATGAAGATCTAATTTCAATCGCTGAACTACGACCTTTGGAACATTGTAGAAGCATCATACACCAAGCCAACAACCAACTACAACGCTTGGAGTGAAATCAAAAGAAGAATGCAAATCTTGATGCCAAGGCGATGAACGCTCTATTTTGTGCCTTAACCAAAGAAGAGTTCAACCGTGTGTCAACATCCACTTCTGCACATCAAATATGGCATACTCTTCAGGTAACTCACGAAGGCACAAATAAAGTTAAGGAATCTAAAATATCTGTTCTTGTCCACAGGTTTGAGTTATTCAAAATGAAGGAGAATGAACCATATCCGAAATGGTTACAAGATTCACCGACATTACCAATTCATTAGCATCTCTTGGAAAGGACTACACCCAAGTTGAAAGAGTCCGTAAGATCCTTCGTGCACTCACACCAGAATGGGAGAAGAAGACAACCGCAATTGAAGAGGCGAATGATCTCTCAACTATGACATTAGAAAACCTAATCGGTAATCTAATGGCATACGAAGTGCAGTTAGAAGAAAGAAAGAAGGACGAACAACAACATCAATCCAAGAAGAAAGTACTTGCCTTCCATACAACTTCAGATATGGACAATTCAGATGAAGATGAAGAAGAAATGGCGATGCTTTCAAGAAAATTCAAAAGGTTCTTAAAACAAGGTAAGTTTAAAAAGAATAAAGATACTACGATATTCCTACTTGTTTTAAGTGTAACAAACCAGGCCACATAAAGAAGGATTGCCCATTGATGAAATCAAAAGGACACTTCAAGAACTTCAATAAGTTCAACAAGAAGAAGAAAGCCTTCCAAGCAACATGGAATGATAGCGACTCATCTTCCTCTGACGAAGAAGAGCAACGAAACCGCCAATATCTGCTTCATGGCCCAAGAAGATGAGGTACAAGATTATGATGATTTATTAGAAGCCTTTAATGAATTGTTTAATAATTTCAAAAATGAGAAGATTAAAATAAAGTTTTAATAAAGGAAAATGAAAGACTCATTAATGAAAATGCAAGTTTTGTTTCTCAAACATCCTCTTTAAGTTCTCAAAAAGAAGATTTGAAAAAGTTATTGCATCTTTAAAAAGGATAATGAAATTTTCTTAAAAGAGAATTCTTTACTTAAAAAGGAAACTATTTCTTTAAATTCTAGAATTACTATTTTAGATAAAGACATGACTAGTTTCAAATTAAGTATGAAGATCTTTTGAAAAATGTAACAAAGTTTAATAAGGAAAAGAGAATTTAAATGTTTTATTATCTTCTCAAAAGATGTCTAACAATCATTTTGGTCTTGGTTTTTCAAAAGATAAGATTTATAAACCTACTCATGTTGGTATTGGATTTTCAAAACTAATTTGTAAAATCTACACATCTTCATAATAATAATTCTTTTGTGAAAAGAATACTATTTCAAAAAGAATTAGATGCAAATATATATGGGTTCCTAAGAATCTTAATAATGTTGATAAAAATGTTTATATTGCATCTTATATACATGATGTGTGTAATTCTAAGAATTATGTTTATACTAACAAGTGGAAACCAAATTCCAATTGGATTTGGGTCCTAAAGACTAATCTTTTTCGGACCCTATCATGATGGGTACCATACAAATTGTTTTATTTTATAGGTACCTTTTAAAGAAAAGTAGATACTTGATAGTGGGTGTTCCAAACACATGACCAGACACATGCAATTACTGTCTTCCGTACAAATCAAAAAGGGAGGTACAGTGATATTTGGAGACAATAACAAAGGAAAAGTTATTGGTACCGGTATAGTTGGTAACATTTCAAAACCCCTTATTGAAAATGTTCTTTTGGTAAGAGGTTTAAAACACAATCTATTAAGTATTAGTCAATTATGTGATAAGGGTTATAAATTGTTTTTGAAAAAGATGCATGTCTTATTTATGATACTAATATGAAAGATATTTTATTCAAAGGTTTTCGTAACAATAACATTTATGAGTTATCAATAACATGCATATCATCTAATGATAATTTATGTTTACTTGCTTCTAATAATGACTATTTTTTATGGCATAAAAGATTTGGTCATTTGAATATGAAAACTATTTCTAAGATTTCTAAATTTGATTTAGTTAAAGGTCTTCCAAAAATTGCCTTTAAAAAGGATTATTTTTGTGATTCTTGTCAATTAGGAAAACAAGTTAAATCATCTTTTAAATCTAAAGATTTAGTTTCTACTAATAGACCTTTGGAATTGTTGCATTTAGATTTATTTGGTCCTACTCGTGTTTCTTCTTTAAACAAGAGTAGATATGTTTTTGTTATTGTTGATGATTATTCACGTTTTTCATGGGTCATTTTTCTAAAAAATAAAAATGATACTTTTGATGAATTTGCAAGTTTTTGTAAAAGAATTCAAAATCAAAAGTCTCTAAACATAGTCACTAGTCGAAGTGATCATGGAGGAGAATTTGAGAATGAATCTTTTTCAAATTTCTGTGATAAGTATGGTATTACACATAATTTTGCATTTCCTAGAGCATCTCCTCAAAATGGTGTTGTAGAGAGAAAAATAGGAATTTGCAAGAATGTGCTAGAACTATGCTTATGGACAGTAATTTACCAAAATATTTTTGGGCTGAGGCTATTGCTACTGCATGTTATGTTTTAAATCGTGTGCTTATTCGACCTTTTTTAAATAAAACATCTTATGAATTGTTTTATAATAGGATTCCAAAAGTTTCTTACTTTAAGATTTTTGGATGTAAATGCTTTATCTTAAATACAAAAGATGCTTTAGATAAATTTGATGCTAGATCCAATGAAGGTATTTTTATTGGATACTCTACTCATAGTAAAGCATATAGAATATTTAATAAAAAACATTTAATATTGAAGAATCATTACATGTTAAATTTGATGAATCCTTGACTAAGCCTGTTTCTAATACTTCTCTACATGATGATGATCATATCATAGATTCTCCTATTGATAATATTGTTATATCTTCTGTTGATACTAACATGTCTAAGGATAATGAGACTCCTACCGAGTTACCGAAAGCATATGTTGAAGTAAGGAATCATCCACGAGATTTGTAATTGGAGATATAAATCAAGGTGTTCAGACGAGATCCAAGTTGAACTACATTACACAAATTGCCTTCATATCACTCATTGAACCGAAGAATATCAAAGAAGCATGTGCGGATGATTTTTGGACAATTGCCATGCAGAAGAGTTGAACCAATTTGTCAGAAATGATGTTGGGATCTTGTACCACGTCCTACTGATCATCCAGTCATCGGAACCAGATGGGTCTTTAAGAACAAACTCGATGAATCAGGTGAAGTCATTAAGAACAAAGCAAGGTTAGTAGCACAAGGATACAATCAAGAAGAAGGTATTGATTTTGATGAAACTTATGCACCAGTAGATAGGCTTGAATCTATTCGTATTTTACTTGCTTTTTCTTGTTTTATTGAATTTCAAACTTTATCAAATGGATGTTAAAAGTGCCTTTTTAAATGAAATTATTAAGGAAACTGTTTATGTTGAACAACCTCCAGGTTTTGAACATGAAAATTTCCAAACCATGTTTTTAAACTTAAGAAAGCTTTATATGGTTTAAAGCAAGCACCCCGTGCTTGGTATGATAGATTAAAAAGTTTTCTTTAAAATTCTAATTTTAAGATGGGAAAAGCAGATACAACTCTTTTTATTAAACATGTTAATAAAGATATCTTAATCATTCAGATATATGTTGATGATATTTTATTTGGTTCTACTAACGATAATCTTTATCAAGAATTTTCTAAGACCATGCAGAGTGAATTTGAGATGAGCCACATGGGCGAACTTACTTACTTTCTCGGTCTGCAAATAAAGCAAATGAAGGCTGGAATCTTCATTTCCCAGTGCAAGTATGCAAAGGAACTTCTAAAACGATTTGACATGAAAAATTCTGGTCATCAGAATACTCCCATGAGTACAACTACATTTTTAGACAAAGATGAAAATGGTAAGAATGTTGATCAGAAACTCTATAGAGGTATGATTGGTTCTTTACTATACATTACTTCAAGTAGACTGATATTATGTTCAGTGTATGCTTATGTGCTAAATATCAGTCAAATCCTAAGGAATCACATCTTAAAGCAGTGAAAAGATTTTTCGATATTTAAATAACACACTCAATTATGGTTTATTTTATCCCAAATCAAGCACATTTGATTTACTATCATATAGTGATGCTGATTTTGCTGGATGTAAATCTGATCGGAAGAGTACTAATGGTACTTGTCACTTTTTGGGACATTCACTAGTATCATGGTTCAGTAAAAAGTAAAATTCTGTATCATTATCAACACCGAGGCAGAATATATTGTTGCTAGTGTTGCATGTGCACAAATTATATGGATGAAACAAACCTTACTTGATTATGGCATGACTATCACAAACTCATCTATTATGTGTGATAATAACAGTGCTATTAATTTATCTAAAAAATTCTGTTCATCATTCACGTACCAAACATATTGATATTAGACATCATTTTTTACGTGATCATGCTTTAAAAGGTGATATTTCTTTAACTTTTATATCAACTGATAATCAAATTGCAGATATATTCACAAAGCCTCTTAAAGAAGATACTTTTATAAAATTTCGAAGAGATTTGGGTATTTGCAATTTTCTGATTTTTAAAAAAATTTTCAGAATTTTTCAAAGGCATTTTTTTACATAATTAGTCGACTTACTAATCCATATTAGTCGACTTATATAGACCCTAGTCGACTTGACAGTAACCCAGTCGACTAATTTGCATTAACAGAGATAGCTTTTTGATTTTTCAAATCTTAGTCGACTAACTTGATTTCTAGTCGACTAGTCAATGTATTAGTCGACTAATAACAAACCTCAAGTCGACTAATTCTGTCATATTCTGTGTTCTGTTTTTCGGATTTAACTTTCGAACCCGACCCGTTTTTCTTTAGTTGAGGCCATAACACTCTCTTTTAATCCTCACCATCTATTTCACTCCAGGTTTAATCCTAACCATTCACTCTATCATTTCCCTCATCAAAACCCTAGATTTCTTCACTCTTTCTCTTTCCAGCCAAAGCCTCCAGTCGACTTCAGCAGCAAGGAGAAGAAACCTGCAGCAGTGAGCCCTCTTCAAATTCCTTCTATTTCCTTCCAGTTCTTGGTAACTTCTTTTAAATCTCAGTAATTCCCTATCTTATCTTGTATTATCTTGCTTCAATTTCAGTTATCAACATGTCTAGTCAAAGAAAACTAAGTTTACTCCATCAAGTTCATCTTCACAAGTTGATTTAGGGCATTTCTAAAGAATCCTGCCCTAGAAGAGGATTACATTAGACTTTCCTCCTTAGAAATACTCCCCGGTAGATTTGTTAATATGAGGATTTTCATCACTATGACATTGTCTCATATTTGCAAAACAGTGGATTGTTTCATATGTTTTCTACTGATTCAAGACAAGGATACTATCCATTCTTAATTTACTTGTTTTATACTAATTTAACCTATGAAGATAATGAGGACGATGTCCATATTTACTCATTGGTTAAAGGTATTAACATTAAATTATCCCCAAAATCAATCGGCCGGTATCTTGTCTATTCCTTATCACGGTCTCTTGCTTGATGATATTACCATGGATGATGAGGAAGTCTTAAGTAATATCATTCTATCTGGACAAGGATTATCTATGACCAACAACAAGTTAAAACCAATTCCCCGTCTCTTAGGTCGTATCCTTGCATACAATATTTTCCCCAAAACTGGAAGCTACAATTACTATTCACGAGAGTTAGCCACTTGCGTCTATGCAATTATGGCTGGCCTCGATGTTAATTGGGCAAAAATTGTATTTGATACCATGGTTAAGTCACATACTTCATTCCTTCCTTATGGAGCTTTTTTGACACATGTATTTCGGAAATTTCGCGTTGATCTTGATTCCGAAACTAGTGTCATTAAGGTATTCGAACTGTTTGATCGTGCTGCTATTCACCGTATGAAACTTACTGACATTCCTCCTCCTCCTCCACAACAACCATCTTCACCTCCACAAAGTCCCACTCAAAATCCTTCTTCCTCTACACCACCACCTCCAAACCAACCACCTCCTTCTTATACTGATGCATTCTACAATTCACTGTCTGTTGAGATTGCCTCTCTTCATGTCCAACAACAAGTTCTTCAAGACACTCAGAATCAAGTGCTTCAAAATCAGTCTTTAATGATGACTCGGTTTGAGCGTATGCAACTTCAGATGGATTCATTTGCATCTACTCAAACAGAGATTCTAAACATCCTAAAGACACATTTTCCACCACCTCCTCCTCCCGGATCCGACCTTTGAAGATTATGGCGTTGGCATTTCTTCGTGTTTTTTTTTTTTTTACTTTTGCAGTTTTTGTATTTTTCTGTTTTTCTGTATTTTGTATTTTTCTGTTTTTCAATGTATGTGTTTTCTGCTTTTTGTTAATGACAAAGGGGGAACTCTATGTTTATGTTGAAACTCTGCTT
>JAVJIF010022237.1:0-60755 GCA_038442645.1 Agave tequilana
GTTGTGCTATCGATGACAACAACCAATATAGAATCCCACAGATCTCCAAGCACAAAGAACACCCAACAAAACGCAAGAAGAACACACACAAATCGCAAATACACGATCTAACGAGGTTCGGCCTCAATGCCTACGTCCTCGGGGCAATTCAATGGAGAGATTAATTACTAGAAAGATGATTACAATAATTAGCAGCCTCTTTGAATGCAAGAGAGCTCTATCTAATCATTTTTCACAGGTACAAAATCCTACAAATCGACCTTAGGCTTAAATACCCAGAGGATTTACGGAGCAGCATATTTTTGCCCAAACCCGACTGTCGGTCGACCGGTCCGGCCGACCGACATACACCCCGGCTGACCGGTCGGTCGGCCGAATTTAACAGAGAGTTTGGCTCTTACAGTCAGGGTGTTTCGGTCGACCGGCTGGTCGTCCGTCTAAGACCCTGTGCATGCTGTGCATGTCGGTCGATCGGACCGGTCGACCGACCTGCCTGATTTTTCTGCTGCTGCTATTTTGCCTTCCGTCATCGACTTCCCTGGCGATATTCGACAACACTTGGCAATCCCGTCGCTCCTTGGTAATATCCTCTCTTTCCAACAATTCTCTACCTCGGTGAAGATTCTCAAATCTGAGCCGAACATCGACTCGATAGCGGCTGCACCAACATGGTTGCCTACGTACCCCTGCCCATGGGATCAAGCCGTCCGTAGTTCATCCAAATGAGCTTCAGCAAGCTCAAATCACCTGAAGGACATGGAGCAAATCTTTGCAGTGTGCAAACTTCACTCCTGACACCACCTTCGTAAGCATATCGGCCGGATTCTCCGAAGTGTGAATCTTCAACAAGTCGATGTCACCTTCCTCCAGAATCTCCCGAACGAAATGTACCTGACATCAATATGCTTCGTCCTTGCATGATAGACCTGGTTCCTTGCAAGTATATGGCACTCATGCTGTCACAGTTTATCTAACATATCCTGTTCCACGCCCAAGTCATCAAGCAACCCTTGAAGCCAGATTGCCTCCTTCATGGCCTCTGTCATAGCCATATACTCAGCCTCTGTGGTCGACAACGCGACGGTAGACTGAAGTGTGGAGCGCCAACTCACCGGTGCCTGTGAGAATGTAAAGACATATCCGTCGTCGACCGGCGTTTGTCAAGGTCCCCTGCATAGTCTGAATCCACATACCCTATGCATTCTTGCTTTCCAGTGTTGTCCTTCTCAAACACTAGGCCTACATCAACTGTTCCCTTGATGTATCTTAGGATCAATTTCACAGCTTCCCAATAATCCTGTCCCGGATCATGCATATATCGACTCACCATGGAGACTGCCTGTGATAAATCTGGCCTCGTACACACCATAGTGTACATCAAGCTACCCCAGCCACTGGCATATGAAACGTGAGACATATACTCACGCTTTTTAATACTCCTTGGAGACATCTTTGCTGACAATTTGAAGTGTGGCGCCATTGGTGTACTAACAGACTTAGTATCCTTACTTATATTAAACCTCTGCAATACCTTCTCCAAATAGCCCTTCTGAGTCAGACTTACCCTGCCAGCTCTCCTCCTCTAGTGATCTCCATGCCCATACTTTCCTTACTTCGCCCAGGTCCTTCATCTCAAACTTTGATGATAGAACTTTCTTCAGAGAATCAATAGCAGATCTCGACCTCGATGCAATCAACATATCATCTACATAAAGAAGTAGATAGATATATTCACCTGATGGTAGCTTGTTGTAGTACACACAAGGATCATAATGGCTAAGTGTGTACTTCTTCTTCCTGATGAAGCTATCAAATCGCTTGTACCACTGTCTAGGAGACTGCTTCAATCCGTACAGCGACTTCTTTAGTTTGCATACTAACTCCTCCTTCCCTGCAGTTTTGTAACCTGTGGGCTGTGTCATATAGATCTCCTCCTCAAGATCGCCGTGGAGAAAGGCGGTCTTTACATCAAGTTGGTCAAGATCCAACTTATTTTGTGCAACCAAGGCCAATAGAATCTGAATTGACGAGTGTTTAACTACCGGGGAGAAACACCTCGTTATAGTCAATTCCTTCCCTCTGAGCGTAGCCTTTAGCCACCAACCTTGCCTTGTAGCGCACTGCATCTTCTTGGAGAGATCCTTGCTTCTTAGCAAACACCCACTTGCATCCTATGGCCTTCTTCCCCTTGGGCAACTTGGTGAGTTCCCATGTGTTGTTCTTGTAGAGAGATTGCATCTCTTCATTCATGGCCTCTTTCCACATCCTTGCTTCCGAACTGATCTCAGCTTCTCTGAAGGTAGATGGAATAGTCTCCTCAACAACTGGAAGTGCATACGCGACGACCATATCAGTGGTGAGCCAGCCAGGTCTCCTAGTGTTCCTTCGTGGTCTTTCAACTGCAGTAGGATCTGGAACAGTACCCATGACCTGCTCCTGACCCTCTTCAACATCTTCAGCATCTTCTTCAACTGCTCGACCACCACCCTGTGTCACCTCAGGAATGATCCGAACGAATACTGAATCCTCTAGAGATGGTGGATCTCCATCAATCTCCACCTGCTGCAATAGCTCCTTGGTCTTGCTGGTCTCCCACCTGCTGAGAGACCGTAGCTTCATCAAAGAAGCCTCATCAAACGTGACATCCCTGCTGAGTATGAACTTGTTTTCCTTTTGTCCCAAATCTTGAACCCCTTAGTTCCTCGCTTGAAGCCAACGAAACACACCTTTCTTTGCCCTTGGGTCCAACTTGTCTTCTCTGACATGGTAGTAGGCTGGACATCCGAAGACCCGTAGCAAATCATAGTCCCCAGCAGCTTTTCCTTACCAAGCTTCAAGAGGAGTCTTCCCCCTATTGCAGACGACGGCAACTGTTAACAAGATGGCATGCATATGCCAAAGCTTCAGCCCAAAACTTCTTTGGCAGTCCTGCATTTGATAACATACACCGAACCTTCTCTAGCAAAGTTCGGTTCATCCTCTCAGCCACTCCATTTTGTTGTGGAGTCTCTCTTACCGTGAAGTGTCTCTCTATGCCCTCATCAAGGCATAGCTATAGGAAAGGATCTGATTTGTACTCTCCTCCATTGTCAGAACGGAGGACCTTGACCTTCCTTCCGTGCTTCTCTCCAGATTAGCCTTCCACTTCACGAACAGTTCTAGGACTTCATCTTTGTGTCGCATAGTGTACACCCAACAGCGCCTAGAATAGTCATCGATGAACGACACAAAATAGTGGTTACCTCCAATCGATGCAGTCTTGGTAGGTCCCCATATATCCGTGTGAACATAGTCAAGAACACCTCTGTGCAGTGTGAAGCTGTGCCAAACTTCACCTTGGTCTTCTTGCCGATGATGCAATATTCATAGAGATCTAACTTGCAGGTCTCAGCACCCTTCAGCAACCCTTTCCTCACAAGAGCTTGCAATGATTTCTCCCCTGCATGTCCCAGTCTCATGTGCCATAGCCAGGTTGAATCTTCCTTCTGACTGGTAGAAGCTGCCACCTGCCCTGTCACTGTACTACCCTTCAAGGTACAAGTTGTTCCGGCGATCGACCTTCAACACCACCATCGAACCCTTTGTCATTTTAAGACTCCCTCCTTAATAGACACTCCAAGGCCCAATGATTCCAAAGCTCCTACAGAGATCAAGTTCCTCTTCAGCTGAGGTACATATCTCACTTCTTTCAGCTCCCTCACCATCCCATCAAACAACCTGATTGGAATAGTGCCAACACCCTCCATGATGCACGGATGATCATCGCCCATGACGACCGAACACCCCTCCAACTTCTCAAAGCTGGTAAACCAGTCTCGATTAGGACATACATGATATGTTGCACCAGTGTCAAGATCCACTCGTTTTCACCCGAGTAGCCAATGATGGGAGTAGTAACTGAAAAGAGAACTCTGAAGAATCTGAATCTGATCCATCTGCTTGTGATTTTCTGCTTGCAGTTTTTACCACTTTTGCGAGATTTGCTTCAGACTTTAATTCTTTCTTCTTTCCCTTGAACTTTGGACAGTCTACTTCCAGTGCCCAATCTCTCTACAGAAAGCGCACTGATTTCTCTTGAGATCCCTGAAGCCCGGTCTGGACTTCGATCTTCCTCTAACCTCCTTGCCCTTCCTCGATGAACACCTGCCTCTTACTTCCAATGCCTCCGCCGATGAGTTTGACTGAGAAAGGTGTCTCTCCTTCTTCCTTGTCTCATAACTTATCAGTGCAGATGACACCTCATGGTAGTCCAAAGTCTGCCTACCATTGATAAACGTCATAGTGAATGTCTCATACTCCTCCGGTGGGTGAGTTCAGGAAATAACCGCCTTGTCTTCCTCTTCTACCATGACATCCACGTTTATCAGATCTGTAAGAAGCTTTGTATATCGGTTGATGTGCTCATTCACTGTGCTCCTCTTCTTCATCCGAAACTGATACAGCTTACTCTTAAGCTGTACCTGGACTCAACACTCTTCGTCAGGTATTTCTTCTCAAGGGTTTCCCACAGATGCTTCGCTGACGTCTCATGTTGCATAAGATATTTTATGTCTGTGACAAGCATGAACGTATCAAGCCACATGCCGACCTGTTCATCTTCGCCCACTCCTCATCAGTGGTTGTGCTCTTCTTCCTCTTCAATAAGAGAGTGTCTTCGAGATTTGATGCATTCAGCGCATCCATAACCTCGCATCTCCACATACCGAAGTTATTAGTGCCATTGAACTTAACAACTTCAATCCTTGGGTGAGAGTTCATTGTCTTAACAGATGCAATTTCTTCTGCCATTGAGATTTTCTCTGATTCTCTATCTATGCGGAAGAACAACCAACTTGAAATAGATCTCTACTCAGATAAAAATAGATTTTTACCTATCCCTTGAAATCCTAGATCGAGTTTCTCTCCGGATCTACTTCACCACAGATTCAACGAGCCCTCCTTGCGTCCTTCTGAGATCGACACACGATCTCCACGAACACCAATACCTCCGATCTGAGATCGACACACGATCTCCACCAGATCCAATCTCGAGCCCTTCGAATCCTCAGAAATCCCAAGCGCAACCTGGAAGCTCTGATACCACTTGTTGTGCTATCGATGACAACAACCAATATAGAATCCCACAGATCTCCAAGCACAAAGAACACCCAACAAGCACAAGAAGAACACACAAATCGCAAATACACGATCTAACGAGGTTCGGCCTCATGCCTACGTCCTCGGGGCAATTCAATGGAGAGATTAATTACTAGAAAGATGATTACAATAATTAGCAGCCTCTTTGAATGCAAGAGAGCTCTAGCTAATCCTTTTTCATAGGTACAAAACCCTAGAAATCGACCTTAGGCTTAAATACCCAGATTTGCGGAGCAGCAGATTTTTGTCCAAACCTGACTGTCGGTCGACCGGTCCGGCCGACCGACATACACCCCCGGCCGACCGGTCGGTCGGCCGAATTTAACAGAGAGTTTGGCTCTTACAGTCAGGGTGTTTCGGTCGACCGGCCGGTCGTCCGCCTAAGACCCTATGCATGCTGTGCATGTCGGTCGACCGGACCGGTCAACCGACCTGCCTGATTTTTCTGCTGCTGCTATTTTGCCTTCCGTTATCGACTTCCCTGGCGATCTTCGACAACACTTGGCAATCCCGTCAGCTCCTTGGTAAAATCCTCTCTTTCCAACAGGACATCCAAAGAGGGCCTACCATGAGAGTGAGCATGTATTCTCTGCCGGCGCTCATCAATCTGTGCCTCCTCCATTCCTGAAATTGATTCCAGGGCCAATTTCCTCTGTTATTGACATGCAGCAAAAAAACCCGTTATCAGGTGTCAAACCCCCTGCAGCTTCACGATTAGTAGCAAAGCTTGCCAGTAGCTGCCCCTCATTGTAGTTAGCCTGTTGCTGACCAAACAGCTCCAGGAATCGATCCACAGACTTTATCAGGTCATATTCAGAGAACTGGAAGTTGACATAGTCTATAGCATGCCCATATTTTTGCCATAACGCCTGATAATGGCTCTGGACTTGATCATCCTCAAATGGAGCTATTGAAGCAAAGGAAATCACTTGGTTTTTCTTCAGTGTTGTTAGCATCTGCCCAACGCACTGGGCAAATGTGTTAGGGTCCGTACTGAAATGCTCATAATCAATGTCAATACCATCGAGATTTTACAATTTGCTGATCTGAGTGAGCAAGGATACGTCATTGATGACCCAAGATGATATAGAGTGGGGTGCGAAGTATGCATAATGGTGGATGCATAATGGTGGTCTGTGACCACGTCTCCCCCTTGGCTAACCACAACTCAAACATTTTTATGTTGGGCTTTTTTGCTAGCTATGTCATCAAGGGATTGAGTGTACCAAAATGTGTTGAATTTTCCATTGGTGGGTGTAGGGTTCTTGTAGTGTCAGTATAGTCGATTGCAAAGGAGAAGATGAAGTGGAATTCGATGTTCTGGTTTATGGGCACGTCGATGAACTTGATTCCCTCGCCATATACTCAAGAGGTTAGAGGTAACTCCTGTAAATGAGATCGACGTCAGTCTCGTAAAACTATGACACTCTATGTTTGTTTATTGTGGTTAAGATTGCCACCTGAGACAGTTCTCTAAAGAAACATTTGATAATTAAAATAGTAAAGGAGCATTATAATGAAATGACACAATATAAATTACCTTGGTTCGTCAGCAAGAGGAAGAGGAAGAGGAAGAAGGAGAGGAGAGGGACACTGATGGAGAGCTCCATATGGTATTTTGTTAGCTAAGAATGATAATTGAAGTAGATGATAAGGGGTTTATATAAGAGTGAAGTTGAAACAATGCTAGATAACAAAACAATGCAGGCTTTGTATAGTTCTAGTTCTAGTTTTAACCGTTACAGAACTACCAGTGTCACAAGCTGTCAAGGGTAGTTGTCATTAATATCTATGTCTTCAATATAAATAATCCGTTGATTTTATAATCAACCTTAATATTCTCAAATTTGATAAAATCTAGTGCTAGATATTCTGAATCCATTAATTAACCCAATTGATCCAACATTAACCTTGTGGATCTGACTGACAGAACTAAGCAACTCCGATGGCAGATATTTTTGGATAGGTTTTAGCAGTTAGTTAGGGAATCGGCTAACTTGATTTTTTCTTCAAAAAAAAAAAAAAAAATTATCATTAGAAGAGTTAAACACGCAGCCGGCCAAAGTCTAACAACATTCATAGATGAATTGGAAGACAAATTTAGAAAAGTTCAAAGACAAAACACATAATTCTCGATAAGCTCAAGGTTATAAGATCAATCCAAGCATACCAATCTCAAATCAACACCAAATCCTTATTGTTTATAATCTGTGAAGTACTTCAAACTTATTAATGCCTTTATGCCCCTAATTTTCATCATATAGACATATTTTGAGAGAAACAACACATAACATAGAGGAAAAACACACCTTCATGCTTATATGTTCCTTGAATTAAATCCATGGTCAATACCAAACCTGCTTACATGCTATAAATTCCTCTAGAACGTCAATCATAACACAGCAAACTAAATTGGAAATTGCACATATATTGCTCTCACTTTCTTCTTATCCTATAAGGGAGATGCCTTGGAAGATGAGAGAATCCGCAACCACCTGATTTGCAGACTCTGTCGGATGCACGCTATCCCAGAACACGTAGCCAGTAGCATTTGCGCACGTCCCAATTGATTTCGGATTGCAGAGCACCGATGTCTCCACCGTTCCTGTCCCACAGCACCCCTTCCTCGCCTCGAAGAAGCCTGTATCAGTTTTATGTATCAGATGAAAACCTCTAGTATCTGACCCATACTAATACAATTGCCCATGATGGACATATTGACAATATCCTACAAATATTGTTATGGAAATGACAAAGCATACCATTTTTGGACGGATTGATGACAAGATCAAGGAGAGGAGTGTAGATGTCGAAGATCGCAATCTTAAGATTAGGAAGTTGCTTGGCAAGCAAGTTCGATGCTGCTTTGAGCTTCTTGTTGAATCCTTGGGCATCCACATTGAGCCTGGAAACACACTTGTTGCTTCCGTATCCGAAGAGTGTGATCGATGCAGGAATACACCCCAACGGTGGCAATGACGTGACCCCGATCTTTCGTGCACCCAATCCATACAAGTCCTGCATGAAATTAACATGACAGGTTCAAATATATGGGCTTAAATAGAGCAAGTAGCTGAAATTGATGGCTAGTGCTTATTGTGATATAGGCCTTGATGAAGTTGGTGAAGATGGAGACGAGGAATGAAGAGAACTCGTCGGGGCTATAGAACTTGTTGAGGTAAGGATTGATGTAGTAGTTCTGGACGAAGTCGCTGCTCCCTGAACTGACTAAGTAGAGAGCCCCGGAGAGAATGGATGAGGCTTGTTTACTGCCAGCCACCTTCGCGAGCTTCGACTGGTACTCCTTGTAGTACTCCAGCTGCTGGGATAAGGGGATTGCATGCTGCCCGGAGAATCAAATAAAGAGATAATAAAGCCATTGCTCATATTTGGGAGCATAGTTAGCAAAACTCCGTTCTTTTTGGGAAAAAAAGAAAAAGGGGGGGAAGGAATTTTGACACTATTTAGAAAAAAGGTGAGTAATGCATTTTTGACAATATATATTTTTGACCCATTTAGAACACGTTTCACTTTTCTTTTACATATTTTTTGGAAAGAATATTTCAGCATCAGCTTTAGTTACTGCTAATGTTACCTCTTCTCGATAGAACTTTTAATCTTACATGTGATTAAATCATTGAATTTTGTTATCAAAACCTATTTATCCATCAAGCAATCTTTAAAATACACAAAATTAGACATGAAAGTGAAAAACAATTGTCAATACTATACCATACTTTTGTTGGATATGCTCACACATAAATGTATTCTCTATCACAGACATAAGATTTGAAATATATATTAGAGTTTTTTCTTTGTCGATGTTAAAGAACTGAACTGTTTTAACATAATTCACTAACTGTTTAACTTTTGGATGATTCCATTATTATTGATGTTTTTTTTTGGGTGTGTGTGTGTCCTTCTGAGAAAAAGATATTGATGTTTCTTAAATACATTTTCTCTTTTGCATATAAATCCCATATTAAACACTAATATTCCCCAAATTTTCTCCTTTTGCAGTATCCTGTTTGCTAACTATGGTCAAACGTTTCGACAATTAGGTTTATATTTGATCAAACGAGTTACTGATTCCAGCCAGAAACTTTGTCGTAGCAAGTTAAACCTGGCAAAGTCTATTCTTTGATTTTGTATATAAACACAATCAAAGAGTTGCACTTTTTTTTTTTGAGAGTAAACGATGAACCCTGAAGGTCCCCCGCGTTTAGTTACCGATATATTTGTAGAGATATCACACAAACTTGAAATTTTAGTTGAATTTGAGTAAGAATTAGTCTCGGACTCAAGTGAAAGCTGAACAACATCAGAGAATGGTCGAAATTATCGAATTCTTTCATATACTTACAGACATAATTGCAGTATGGTCATAGTATCCTGACCCAGCTGACGCGAAATTGGCTCCTATCAGCAGGTTCTTGCCTGAAGCCTGCGGGCTCAGATATGCAGGGGGGAACCTAGTGAACCCCAGAGTCTCAGCTACACATTCAGGCAACAAACTTCATCTCGAAACAAAACTCTTCAAACAAAAATTGAAATCACTAAGCGCCCACGCTACTGAAGAATCTCACCGGTAAAATCGGAAGCCAGTTTCCCATTGCAGAACCTCCCTGTAGGCTTGTGGTTCTTGAAATCCCTCCCATATGGCGGGAAATCCGCCTTGAACAATGTGTGTATGTAGTCATTATTCCCCACATCGACTGATGAGTCGCCGAAGGTTATGATGGCCGGAACAAGAGCGGTCGAGCCCTGCGATCGCCCACCGTTGATTACGGACAGAAACAGCACCAGTGCTACTGCAAACCCTACATGTTTGATCAAATCTCCATTGCCATTTCTCATCCTTGCCTTCTTAACTATGTTTCTTGGTTAGTGCAATACAAGGTCTAATGGAGCAAAGCTAAAAACTATATATAGTCACAGAAATCTGAAGACTAGGTGTTTTGCATTAAGACAGTCCAAGGAACTTGTTAACAGCATTGAAGCAATGCATGTGAGCAAGATGCTGACATTGGTCAAGAAGGATAATTTTGAATAACCATTGCAACCACAAAGGTGGCTCTTTAATGTGATTGCATCACCCAGGGCCAGGGGGAGTTGATACATGTTGGATTCAGTGATGATGGTAAAACATAAAAATTTTAAAAAATTATTGAAGTAGTGAAATGTATAAAGGCTTAGATTGTGCACAATAATTAAAGTGTGTTGGATGAGAGATGTGCAATCAATATTGTAGCTGTTGAGAGTACGACAGGGATCTGCCGACGAGAGACAGTGAGGATTTTTATGGCTTTCTGCTTTTAATCACGAGGACAGGGGTCCGTTGTCCTTTAAGAAGAACCATAGGTTTTAAAGTACACCAAAAGCCTATTTGTGGTCAGTAATAAATTTTACAGAATGTATGTGTGCATAACTTTACTCTTTTACATTATGCAAAAAATCATATAAAAAGATATTTATTTAGTATTCATGTCAAGCTTGCAACTAATCAATGGAAACCCAAGTATTTCACTGTATTTTGGGCCATTCTAATGGATTTTTCTGTACTTTTGGAGACGGTATTCAGAATACAGGAAATACGGTACCATGTTCATTGGATTATTGATTATATGTCAGCCATTCTTTTTTGATGAGTCCTATTTTTCTTAGTTTTGTGGTGAACTTTCTCTAGTAAAAAATTAATGACTGCCTCATTAGGAATATATTGTCTGGTAAAATTTCTCTAAAGAATTAATGATGCTACTAAAAGCACGGGTAAAGTAGTTTAGATTAAGTAAAGAAAACACTACATTTCATTTCAATATAAACAAAGTAAAGAACAAACATTCCAGAAAGAAAAGTTAAACAATGAAAGAAAATCTTTATTTAAACTGTATGTAATGTAAGACCAAACTGCACTAAAGAAACATGAAACAAACATGTACAAAACCTCGAACAATTTACTTAAACCTTTTCTTTACCAAACAGTTGTACATGTATTCAAGGGAAAGAGAGGCTGTTCACTCTACGAATCTTCAAGGGGTGGAAAAAAAGGAACATAAAAGATTAAATAGCACCCATGATATTCTCTTTTCACGAGGAAAAGACTGTTCATAGAGCGAAGCGCCTGTACTAGAGAGGTAAATGAAAAGTAAACAAGTTCAAAGCTGGTAGCCGACATGTCTAGAGAAATTTCTATAGGGAGAGAGGAGATAAAAGGATGTGACGCCCCGATCCCGCGGGTACGGAGACGCTACTGCGCGACGTATATACATAGGTCGGAACCTCACGTATATACGCTAAACATCAGTACATGTAAGAATCAGAGTGCGGAAGCACAGTTGTAATATACATTCCAATAGAAAAGTACAAGTACATGATTATCACAGAAAGCGATACAATATTACAGAAATATTACATTACTAGAAAATACAAGAGTACATAATGCGAAGAGATATATAAAAGCTGAGAGGTGCTCACAAGCAGTAAGAGGGAGCTCGAGAGCCAATTAGGAGGAGAGCTGGGAGGAAGAGTTACAGCGACGTCCAAGCTTCGGTTGCGCTCTGACCACCACGGGAGGATCCGCTACGCTCTAGTCAGCTCAATAAGGCCACCGAGATCTGGGCTCTAGAATCTGGACAAGAGAATTTAGGGTTGTCAGACGCAACCCCGCGAATACATATAATAAAGCCAAGTTGCGTGTATATCAGGCACATGTGTACAGTAAAGGTTTATCGTGAATACAAGTACATATGAACATGAAATGAGACAGTAAGTAAAGTAACTACAGGAAAATCAGTTATGTAAGCCCACATTACCGATCAGTGAGATTAGTACGTCGAAGGATAATCCAAATAAGGAAACCCTCATATATATACCACATATCTCACATCACTGTACTCTGAGTTTATATAATCTGACTTTACCTTCACAATAACATAACAATGAAACAGTATGGAAGCAATCAAGTAATCCAACAAGATAGAACATGTATAAGTGGTGAGCAATATATAACAAGAGTATAGCTAGTCAGTTATCAGGAGCATATTATTATTAAGTTATTAAGACTCATCTGATTTGCATACGTCGGTATGTGTCCCATCCTATATATCTCAGCATATAGACCAGAGAGTAAGTTATTGGAAACTGATGGAGATCGACGAACCATGCTTAGAATGGGTCCCGTTCATGCCCGGGACAACGGTTAAGGAGTATCCGGTGCTGAGCCGGAACGTACCGCTAGGTACCGGGACTTATTGTACGCCCGAACAGGAATAGGATGTCACCGCTCCCACAGGAATAGGCCCAGGGGCTTATGGCACAACTGGCAGGCAGGGGAATAGGGGTGTCAGTGCACCCCACGAAAGCGCCTGGTGGCCTCCAGGTCGAATCCAAGTATATGGCCGCGTTACACTATAAGACCATCATAAACATGGAGACTATATCGGTAATCATCAGTTTCCCCATCCCGGTGTAAGTTGTCTAATTATTAGAATTTGTCCAGTTATAATGTCCACAGAGTGTTCATAGTAATCATATATTCATAGTTATCCTATTACGGGGATCAACAGGAGTATAATATCAGGAGTCACTCTTTTTCAGGGGTTCAGGAATATAGGAGTTCAGGAGTACCAAATATCTCGTGACAATATAATAATAAAGTCCCCGTAAAAGTGATAATCATGAATATGCAAGGAAATACAGGTGTCCGGTGTAATAGTATCCAGTCAGGTGTCACAATATCAGGTCAAGTTGACTAATACCAGGTGATAGCATGTTAAGTGCCGTGTCAAATATCAAGTGTCTAGTATAGCATGGCAAGTGCCGGTGTCAGATATCAAGTGATAATATAGCATGGCAAGTACCGGTGTCAGATATCAAGTGATAAGTATAGCATGGCAAGTACCGGTGTCGGATATAAAGTATCGTGGATCAGGTATCAAATATAACATATCAAGTGTCGGTGTAAATATCGTATATTAACTTGTATAACAAGGAATCATGTATTAAAAATTACAGTAGCAAGTGTTAGGCATGTTATGGTAGTAATACAATGTCCACATATCAATATCATGTTATAAATCAAGAGTAATTGTTTTTAAGTTTAATATAAAGCACTCGCCTGAAACCGGGATGAAATACCGGGTTAATATCCGAGAAATCCGCGAACCCGTATGAGCAAGCCACTATCCCCTATATATATATATATATATATATATATATATATATATATATATATATATATATATATATATATATATATATATATATATATATATATATATATTTAGAGAGGGAATGAGAGAGGAGAGAGAGAGAGTTGTAGGAAGGAGAGAGAGAATAGGATATTTTTAGAAAGGAATTAGGAATTAAAAGGGGAGGGGTATGGTTGTAAATATGGGAAAGTAATTTGAGAATGAGGGGATGGGTATTTTAGAGAATGTAGAAAAGTGTGTTTATTTTAGGAAAAGAAAGAAAGAAGAAAAGAAAAGAGAGAAAGAAATAAAGAAAGAAGAAGAAGAAAGAAAGAAAGAAAGAAAGATAGAAATGGAGGGGAGGGGGAGGGGGAGGTGGCCGCGGCTTGGCGGTGGCGGCGCCGCCGCTGGGGGGAGGGGGTGGCGCGCGCGCCATAGGGGTGGGGTGGTGTGGGGGTGGTGTTGGTGTTTTTGGTGGATGGTGAAGTTGTTGGTGGAGGTGGTGGTTGTGGTGGTAGTTGGTGGTGGTGGGGAGTTAGAGGAGGAGGAGGAGGTGATGATGGGGTGGTGGGAGTGGTGAATTTGATAGAGGTGGTGGTGAATTTTGGAGGAGGAAGGGAGGTGGTGGTGATGGGTTTGGATGAAATTGGAAATGGTGGAGTGATGGTTAAAGTTGATGGAAGTGGAGAAGGAAGTGGGGAGGGGTGTGGGGTGGCACGGCGCCGCCCTGGCGGCGGCGGCGGCTCAGGTGGTGGAGGTGGCCGGTTGGTGAAGGTGGAAATGAATTTGGTTTTTAGTTGAAGTGGTTGGGGTTGAAACGGAGATGGAAAGAAGAAGAAAGAGGAAAGAAAGGTTTTTATTGGAGGAGGAGGAGGAAGAGTGATGATGAATTGGGGGGAGGGGGTCTGCAGCAGCAGCCCTGCAGGCAGCGGATGCGGCTGTGGTGGGCGGCGAGAGCAGAGTTTGGGGAAAGTCAAAGGGGAAGAAAAGAAAAGAAAGAAAAGGAAAGAAAATTAAAGAAAAAGGAAAAATTTAAGGAAAAAGAAAGAAAATAGTATAAAATTTTATTGTCAATTAATTAATTTACTAAAATATCTGGGAGTATAAAGTATGGGAGTAGAGAAGGAAAAAAGTAAGAAAGGAATTGTCGGTAAATAATATTATATTTTAATAGGGCAAAATTTGACTGTTTCAAAAACGTTCCGAGAAATTCTCAAAAATAGAAAATATTATTTTAAGATACTCGGTGAAATTAAATTTGATAAATTCAATGTAATTTTCAAATTATAAATCTTGGAATATTCTGGCGATACCGACTGACACCCGAATTGGTCAAATTTGATAAATTTAGAAAAATCCCAAAAAATATTTTACATAAAAAATAAAATTATAAGAAGTAATGTGAAAGGCGTTTTTAAAAATTTAATCCCATTTGAAAATTAAAAATCCGGGAATCAGTCAGCGATGCCAACCGACACCGGCTTTGGAGATTTTGCAGAAAAATTCTGAAAAATTTCATAAAATCATAAAAAATCTAAAATATTAGTAAACAGTGTCTGAAACTAAAATCAGTTAAATCAGACTACCAAAAAGGTCAAATCGGGCTGCAGGCTAGTATCGGGTTCCTGGTCTGGGTCAGGGCTTACTCTAGATCTGAGAATCTAGATCCGATACCAAAAACATGAGAAATCACAACTTAAAAACTAATACTGAAAGAAATTACAATAATACGGTTAAAAAGTCGGGATACATATCTGGGTATGTATCCTGGAACGTGGTGCTACAAGGAGAAAGAGGAGGAAAATAGCGCAGAGACCGAAAGTCAAAAGGAGCAAAAACAGAGCTAGCTGTAGGCCAGATCAGAAGCCGATTGATCGCCAGGTCGATCGGTGTGCACGACGTGCACAGTCGCAGACCGGTCGACCATGGCATAGGAACGGTCGACCGGTGTGGTCGAACGACTGAAAGGCAGTTGCACTCTGTTGGTGTCGGTCGATCGAGAACATGGGTCGGTCGACTAACCGGTCGACCAATAGACGCGTTTTGTCTCTCCTTATAGGATTTGGACTCCTTTCCTATTTGGGGTCAAATCCAATTGGGGTTTTCTTAATCTCTGAGACTCTCTGGCTATAAATATGGGCTAGAGCCCTCATATATTGTATCCCTGAAAGTATCCCTCTGGTATTGGTTTGTATTGATTATTGAATGAATAAAATATCCCTCCCCTTGCCCCAAGGACGTAGGCAAATTGTTGAACCTCGTTAAATATTGTGTTGATTTGTTTTCTCTATCGTTTCTCTGTTCTTATCGTGTAGGTATTTCTTCGACTGCATCTATCTTTATTGGTGGATTTCTCATCTGTTGTTGCTCCGCGCGCGCAACAATTTCGAGAGGATGAGTAACTTGGAAGTAGAGAAAAATAGGGGAAAAAAGGAAAAAGGAAGGAAAGAAAAAGAACATGATCTCCCCTGAAGCATAATGTAACATAACACCATATTCAGAACAATCAGGATATGAGACAATTGGGGTTTTTGGAGGAGCCAATTAGACGCCAATCACGTTAAGATTAGCGTTTCCAACGCTGCGTCAATCACAAACAAATTTGCACAGAAAGCGCGAAACAAACAATTTTAATAAAGTTCAGCAATGTGTCTACATCCTCAGGGTAGAAGGGAGAAGATTCTTATTCAAACAATCGAGTTACAAGGATTACAAATTGATTCGAAGATTCAAATTAAGAATTTACGCAATTCGTCGTAGAATTCTCTCAAACAAACTAACTCTAAATTGCGTATTCATATTTTCTGGTTGTATTTTTTTGATTTACTTCCTATATTTGTTTTGTATTATGAGTTATTTATATGATCGTTTTGCCTTAGATCTGGATTCGTGAACTCGGAGTCAGCCCTACTCTGAACCGGGGGACCGATCCCAGAGTATTGCTCGATTTGGACTTTCTGGTATTCTGATTTGAGCGATTTCAGTTTCAAACATCATTTTCTAATATTCTAGATTTTTTGTGATTTTCTGGATTTTTCAGAATTAAGTTGAAAATCTTCAAAACCGGGGTCGACCAATACCGCGGACCGATTCTCGGATTTTTAATTTGCAAACGGAGTTGAAATTCTAAAAACGGCTTTCCTGTAACTTCTTAAAATCACATTTTCTATTTAAATACTTTTTTTGAGAATTTTCTAAATTTATCGAAATTTCACTGGATTTGGTGTCGGCCAGTATCACTGGTTGATTCCCGAAATTTTAGTTTACAATTGAAATCAAATTTCTAAATTCCGCTTTTATATTACTTCTTAGAATTATATTTTCTCCTTTTTGGCATTTTCTGAGATTTTTCAAATTTTATCAAAATCCGGCCGACCCGGTATAGACCGGTATTGTCGGTTGACTTCAAGATTTTTATTTTGAAAATGGGATTGAATTTCTAAAAACCGATTTCACCAAAAAAAAATTTAAATAATATTTATTATTTTTGAGAATTTTTGGGAATCTTTCCAAACTACTTCATTTTTTTGGACCTTTCCAGAGTTTTCGGTGTTTCCCAGATACCGGAACTTTATCCAGATATTTTACTTTTCTCTTTTTTATTTTTTCTCTCTCCTCGCTAAACGCGAGTTTCACCAACCTTGATTCAACATTTAATGCAGAGATCCTCTCCATACTGCATTTAATGCTTGGAAGGTCAATTCTGGACCATGTTTTTTGTCCTTTCTATTAAAAGCAAATCTCGCGTTTTTACTCCTGAACGCGGCTTTTATTTCCGCGTCTGGCTTTCTTTTGCCTAGACGCGGATCCCACCTATATGAGACCCAGCTTTTGTTGAATGAAACGCAAGTTTCATTTAAAAAGGAATGACAATATTATAATCTTACTCCTTTATATATATTCCTCCTCCCTTCTCTCTCTTTCATTAACTTTTCTTTTCTCCTTCCTTAACAGCCAGCAAGCCAACGAAAATGGCAGCCCCTTGCTTCCTTGGCCGGCCACTCCCACCCACCATCTTCACCCTCCATTTCCACCACCATCTCCACCAACTCTTCCACCTCTTTCTCCTCCATCTCCTCCTTCATTCCAACAACAACAACAACCATAATACCACCACCACACCATCTTCTTCTTCCTCTCTTCACACCAAACAACCCATTCTTACCACCAACTTCACCATCATTTCCACCACCACCTACACCACCTTAGTCATCACTAACCACACCAAGTTCTCCTCCTCGGTGAGCTCTTCCATCCTAGCCAACTCGTCGCTCTCCGAAACACCGTTTTCAAAATTCTGAAAATTCAAAATGAGCTAGACTTGCACCCTTCCTTGGTCGGGTTTGGGCTGTCCTTCGGGCTGCCGGCCTTGGCCGCCGGCGTCGCCGCCGGCCGGCCGGAGATGGCCGGACATTCTCCTCTTCTCCCTTTCTTCATTCCTCCCTTCTCTATTTCTTTCTTTTTATCTTGGTTTCTTTCTTCCTGGTTCCTCTTCCTGTTCGTTTTCTCCATTTGGAAAATGATCCCCATTCTGTTACATCCTGTCTTTTGGGCCTTCAATTTTGGTTTAGCTGCTGATCTTATGGTGAACTTGTGGTGAGCAGCTAGGTTTCTTCATACATTCCTCTATTCTGTTATTTCCACTCACTCGCTGTGTGGTTTTGGGTACATCAAGGAAGAGAAGTAACTTTATACTCAGTTCTTGTTCAGTTGATCTATTCTTCCGAGTTTAGCATCATATGGATATGCTATTTTTCTACCTTCTCCGGCCCTCCTGTCCTTTCTCTCTCACTCCTTATCTCCCTGTCTCTCTCTTGAATTGCTGACGCGGATCTCACCCCCGCGTCCAGGCAATTCCTTAACGCGGCCTTCGCGTTCTTGTATCGACGCAATGCGGAGTCCATGCCCGCATCTGTGTCCTTCTTGTGTCAACACGACGCGGAGCTCATACCCGTGTCTGTGTTCTTCTCGTGTTAACGCAACGCGGAAACCACGTCCGCGTCCGTGTTCTTCTCGTGTCCTGACTTGAACGCGGGTCTCGAACCCCGCGTTTGTGGCATCTACGCGACGCAACTCCCATGTCTGCGACCCCTGCGTCTCACTCTCAAACCCGCGTCTCCCTGTACACTCTCTCTCCATGGACTTCTCCCTCTAGCCCGCACTTTCTCTCTCCTCTCTCTTTCTCTTTAACGCGTTGACGCGTTGATTTTCTAGATTCCGGAGATCGGAGAATTCACTATATTTTCTAAAGACTTAGGCGAGTGTTCTCGCCTTTCTCTTGACTTTCCCATTTCATCGGTCGACTTGTATTATTCATGATTCGTGTTGTTTGAAACTAACACTTTATTTGATTATGCTCAGCTATTACTCTATCACTTGCTAAATACATGCTTGATATATTAACACTTGACATGCTTTTACTTGATACCTATCATCTACATGCTAATACCTGACACCTGTCTGTATCACTTGTCAACTGTTGTGTCATCACCTGACACCCAACTTGCTACTTGACACTTGCTTCTTACTATGACATGACTTATCACTTGCCTCTTGACATATTAATACTTGACCTGTGATTATCACATTTACGAGAATACTATACTTGTTATCCTGTATTACATGCAATGACTTGAATCTTGTACTTGTTATCCTGTATTACATATACAGTGACCTGAATCTATAGTACTCATGTACTCCTGAATTCCTGATCATGTCTTGTACCTGCTATTCCTGTAAATTGATAATTACATGATAAATCATAAAAAGGAACAACTTGCATCGGGTCGGGGGAAACTTGCGGCTATCAATATGTGTTCGTGTTTACAGTGGTACTAGGCATGTTGTGCAACTAAAACTTCCGGTCTGACCTGTGGGCCTCCAGGCGACCGAGGGGAGTGCTAGCTCCCTCCTTCTTGGTACCATCTTGATAAGGGCATTCTGTAAGACCCTTCTGTAGGCCTTGCGGCCAGTTCCATACACCAGCGATGGAACGTCCTGGACCGTGGTCCCGGGCATGTACGGGTCCCACTGTAAACATTGTTCGTTGATACCCCCGTTGGTTTCCAATAACAACCCTTCTTTACTCGGATGTGGATATATGTACATTGGGACGCTAGTTCACATATCTAGACATCAAGATAAGACGAGTAACAATAATAATAAAAGATGCCAGTCATGAATCTGTAGTATGCTTTGTTATATTTGCTTGTATCGGATTTACTTCGGATTTTCAGTTTTATGATTAATATATTATACCTGCTTGCATCCTACTTTACCACTCGTGTTCTATTCCATTAGTCTCCTGCTCTTGTCGCATTATACCATGTGCTTATCTATGCTCGCCACTTGGCTTTCGCATCACCACTCGCCGGGGAGTTCTGACTCCTCTGGATCCTCATGTCCAGGTCTTAAAGCTTGCAGAGTATGGATCCTCCCAGTTGTTAATCAGAGTGGCGCAGTTGAAGCGTGGATCTCCAACAGACCGTCCAGTGCCCCATCCTTCCAGGCCCCCTTGGTCGGCTCTAGAGCTTTCCTGTTATGGCTCTGAGTCACCTTTTGTACTGTTCATTCTTGTACATCCCTTTGAATTCTCGCATTTGCGCCTATCGGTGATGTAATATTCATGTAATATTGGATCACATCTGGTGATGGCTTTGTAACTGTACTCATGTGTTGGAATGTATAATGCACCACTTGCTTTCGTACTCTGATTCTTGCCTGTACTGATGCTTAGCGTATGTACGTGAGGGTATTTCTGACCTGCGTATATACGTCGCGGTAACGTCTCCGTACCCGCCGGATCAGGGCGTTACAGGATGGTATCAGAGCCTAGGCTCTCACATCCTCAGTACAACTAGTCGGCAAATTAATGGTAATGAAATTTGCAACTGGAATGCATGAGTCTTGATTATACAATCCAACTGCAAGTACAAAGTTATCCATTCTCTCTTGATAATCTTACCCTTGAATTCTGAAGTTCTCCCATCCTTTCATACTTCAGTTTCTTGTTATTCTTGAACCAACTCGGACATGAAAAGACGGGGAAATCATAACTGTTCTAATTTTTCTTAGAGTGACCCTAATGGAGGAAGTATTGATTTGAGATAATTTCTGCAAAATATGATGACGAAGACCCTGCACCAAAGACTATTGGTTACACTCCGGGTACAGAAGCTAGGCAGCATGTCGGATTTCAGGAAGTTTCAGCCGGCAATCCTTTCGGACATGGAGGAGCCCTGGATGCATAGCAGTAGCTGGTGAATACGACAGATCTTCTGGAGGCAACTCGAATCCCTGACGAGAATCAAGTGAAAATGACCAAGATTTAGTTGAAAGATGTAGCTAAGACATGATGGTTGGTGGAAGCAACGATACTGGAAAAGCTCATCACTCGGGACCAGTTCTCGAAGGATTTCCATGATAAGATTCTTCTCTGTAATAGCTCAGAAAGAAATGAAAGAACGATTTATCAAATTACAGTGAGGAGATTGAATTGTAAATAAGTACACTGTAAAATTCCTAAGGTATAGTCGGTCGGTGTCTTACATGGTGGCCGACAAGGAGAACCGAGCAAGCAATATTTTAGTGAGACCTGAAGATGAGGATCAAGATGTTTCTTATTTCCAAGCAGCCCAGGAACTATTCTCAAGTTTTTGCCATCGCTCGGGAAGTAGAACGGACCTGGAGAAGAAAGATCAGGATGAGATGCAGATGAAGTTGGCGAAGAGACCCTCTCACTTGATGGAAAGTTGAAGACTTAGACAGGCCCCTGGATGTCCCACTAGCTAAGCCATCCCTCCAACCTCGCCCTCAGCATAAGACATGTGGGTATTGTCTAAAGCCGGGCACCTACAACACAACCGCCAGAAAGGTTATGAATTATGTCATGTATGGGTCCAGAGATTAGTTAAAAAGTGACTGTCCGTTCAAGAAGGCAGAGAACATCGCACAAATTAGATCAACTCATCCAGTATCACCATTGTGAGGGAATCCAGGGCCTACTAGCAGAATAATCTCGCTTCATCCCCAGCATCCAGCATGGAGTCATACACAAAAGAGACTAAGAGCTAGGGCACATGGTAGAAGGAGGCAAATATATAATCTGACTGAAAAGAAGTCAGGGTACTGATGGAATGAGAACAGGAAAGGATGCTCAATACCTGAAAAAGGAACCCTGGAGGTACTAACCGTAACCATTATCCCCATTTTTACATGTCCGGGAGTTGATAAATTCTCTATATCATATCCTTCTCATTGCACTATCACCACCAATCTTAATCCGTCCGTGTCTATCTCCCTATTTCATGATTCCTATCTCTTCTATTTTTACTATTCTGATTTTCATAATCCTTATGCCAACTTAAGATATGCGTGGACTATTGAGGTAACAGCAGGGCAGATGTGGTTCGCTCTCATTATGTTCTGGCATTCCTCGACTCTGGTATATCACGTTATCTTATATTGGACAGATCTTCGGCCTCACATTATATTCTTGTATTTATGGATACGTCATGGGAGACCAGTACATCAAGTGGACTGGTCATCGCTTATATAATTAGGTAGACTGTATCATTACATGAGGAGTGCCAGTATATAACAGTATTTCAGATCAGGACTTCTGGCAGACAGAGTTATGGTATTTTCTATTTTTATTACTCCAATAGCGATCATGATTTCTTCAACTATGTTTATGGGACTCAGGTATTCTCAGAGCTGATCTGCCGTCAGGTTATTATTCAGAAGACAATATTCGAGACTCGTTCCGATTCTTATGATTTCTTAATCGCGTTCTCAGAGCCACTAACTTCTGGCAGTCTTTATTGATTTGGTGGACCATAGGCTCCGCTAGCCTCGCCAAGCGAGAGTCGTGTTCTAGTCACCCGCGAACCTAACTGGGTGTGAGCTTCGCTGCACCTTGGTACTTAGCATTTAGCGTTGTGTTACGCGCTGGCTTCGCCGCGTGAGCTTCGCCATATGCGAGCCTCGCAGAGCGTTCTCTTCGCCGCACCCTAATGCTTAACACCTGAGCTGTGCAACGCGATAGCTTCACCTAGGCTTGCTTTGCTCGTGGCTAGTTCCTTCAGTGCTTATCACTCTAGCCCGTTCCTCAGATTTCTTCTGCCTAGGGTGTTTTCATGGATCCGCTGAATAAGGTTTTATCACTGTATTGGAGCTATCGCCACGATCCTTGTGAATGATCCACTCGGCCAATCTTGCAAGGCCCAGGTATCTTAAATATGTTTCATCTGCAGTTGGGTTATCATTCAGAAGTCAGTATTCAGAATTCTTCAGGGTTATTCTATATTCTTGGCTATGTCTTTCAGAGTTAGCAACGCCAAGTTTGCGGAAATTTTTAATTATTGGTCTTCTTGATTTATACTCAACATTATCAAGGTTTTCTTTATCTTGGGTATTCTGGTTTATTCCCGGGGAATTAATATGTATGTGGCACATTAGTAATTCTACTGCAGACTCTTTATCAAGGACAACATCATGCCATGCAGGATTTTATATTTATGGATTTCAGCACTACGGATTTCTATGGATTTCATCGGCTTTGGTTCACAGTCTGATTGAAGTATTATTGATTACCTCACCAAGTTATCTCACTATATATTATTCAGAATGGGTTAATCTTTTGAAGTTCTGACAGTATTCTTTTATAAGCAGGCAGTAGATCAGTGTTAATATGGCACCGTCAGAGGATGTATATGTATGGCAGAAGGGCAGAGATGTCTCAGTCCAGAATTTACCGTTCAGTCGATTTGGGAGAACGGTTCACAGTTATTCATATCTTGATTGACATAATCCTCATTTCTATCCTTTCTGTGTTCACCTTCCTCTTATCGAAATTGCGAGGACGCAATTTTTTATAAGGTGGATGGAGTGTAACACCCTACTCCCCGAATACGTACTTAGTTGCGTATTCATATTTTCTGGTTGTATTTTTTTGATTTACTTCCTATATTTGTTTTATATTATGAGTTATTTATATGATCGTTTTGCCTTGGATCTGGATTCGTGAACTCGGAGTCAGCCCTACTCTGAACCGGGGGACCGATCCTAGAGTATTGCTCGATTTGGACTTTTTGGTATTCTGATTAGACCGATTTCAGTTTCAAACATCATTTTCTAATATTCTATATTTTTCATGATTTTCTGAAATTTTCCTGAATTAAGTTGAAAATCTTCAAAACCGGGGTCGACCAATACCGCGGACCGATTCTCGGATTTTTAATTTGCAAACAGAGTTGAAATTCTAAAAACGGCTTTCCTGTAACTTCTTAAAATCACATTTTCTATTTAAATACTTTTTTTGAGAATTTTCTAAATTTATCGAAATTCCACTGTATTTGGTGTCGGCCAGTATCACTGGTTGATTCCCGAAATTTTAGTTTACAATTGGAATCAAATTTCTAGATTCCGTTTTCATATTACTTCTTAGAATTATATTTCCTTCTTTTTGACATTTTTGAGATTTTTCAAATTTTATCAAAATCCGGCCGACCCGATATACACCAATATTGTCGGTTGACTTCAGGATTTTTATTTTGAAAATGGGATTGAATTTCTAAAAACCGATTTTACCAAAAATCTTTAAATAATATTTATTATTTTTGAGAATTTTTAGGAATCTTTCCAAACTACTTCATTTTTTAGACCTTTCCAGAGTTTTCGGTGTTTTCCCAGATACCGGAACTTTATCCAGATATTTTACTTTTCTCTTTTTTCATTTTTTTCTCTCTCCTCGCTGAACGCGAGTTTCACCAACCTGGATTCAACATTTAATGTAGAGATCCTCTCCATACTGCATTTAATGCTTGGAAGGTCAATTCTGGACCATGCTTTTTGTCCTTTCTGTTAAAAGCAAATCTCGCGTTTTTACTCCTGAACGCGGCTTTTATTTCCGCGTCTGGCTTTCTTTTACCTAGACCCGGATCCCACCTATATGAGACGCAGCTTTTGTTGAATGAAACGCAAGTTTCATTTAAAAAGGAATGACAATATTATAATCTTACTCCTTTATATATATTCCTCCTCCCTTCTCTCTCTTTCATTAACTTTTCTTTTCTCCTTCCTTTAACAGCCAGCAGGCCAACGAAAATGGCAGCCCCTTGCTTCCTTGGCCGGCCACTCCACCCACCACCTTCACCCTCCATTTCCACCACCATCTCCACCAACTCTTCCACCTCTTTCTCCTCCATCTCCTCCTTCATTCCAACAACAACAACAACCATAATACCACTACCACACCATCTTCTTCTTCCTCTCTTCACACCAAACAACCCATTCTTACCACCAACTTCACCATCATTTCCACCACCACCTACACCACCTTAGTCACCACTAACCACACCAAGTTCTCCTCCTCGGTGAGCTCTTCCATCCTAGCAACTCGTCGCTCTCCGAAACACCGTTTTCAAATTCCGAAAATTCAAAATGAGCTAGACTTGCACCCTTCCTTGGTCGGGTTTGGGCTGTCCTTCGGGCTGCCGGCCTTGGCCGCTGGCGTCGCCGCTGGACGGCCGGAGATGGCCGGACATTCTCCTCTTCTCCCTTTCTTCATTCCTTCCCTTCTCTATTTCTTTCTTTTTATCTTGGTTTCTTTCTTCCTGGTTCCTCTTCCTATTCGTTTTCTCCATTTGGAAAATGATCCCCATTCTGTTACATCCTGTCTTTTGGGCCTTCAATTTTGGTTTCACTGCTGATCTTATGGTGAACTTGTGGTGAGCAGCTAGGTTTCTTCATACATTCCTCTATTCTGTTATTTCCACTCACTCGCTGTGTGGTTTTGGGTACATCAAGGAAGAGAAGTAACTTTATACTCAGTTCTTATTCAGTTGATCTATTCTTTCGAGTTTAGCATCATATGGATATGCTATTTTTCTACCTTCTCCGGCCCTCCTGTCCTTTCTCTCTCACTCCTTCTTATCTCCCTGTCTCTCTCTTGAATTGCTGACGCGGATCTCACCCCGCGTCTAGGCAATTCCTTAACGCGGCCTTCGCGTTCTTGTATCGAAGCAACGCTGAGCTCATGCCCGTGTCTGTGTCCTTCTTGTGTCAACACGACGTGGAGCTCATACCCGCGTCTGTGTTCATCTCGTGTTAATGCAACGCGGAAACCACGTCCGCGTCCGCGTTCTTCTCGTGTCCTGACTTGAACGCGGGTCTCGAACCCCGCGTTTGTGGCATCTACGCGACGCAACTCCCGCGTCTGTGACCCCTGCGTCTCACTCTCAAACCCGCGTCTCCCTGTACACTTTCTCTCCATGGACTTCTCCCTCTAGCCCTTACTTTCTCTCTCCTCTCTCTCTCTTTCTCTTTAACGCATTGACGCGTTGATTTTCTGGATTTCGGAGATCGGGGAATTCACTATATTTTCTAAAGACTTAGGCGAGTGTTCTCGCCTTTCTCTTGACTTTCCCATTTCATCGGTCGACTTGTATTATTCACGATTTGTGTTGTTTGAAACTAACACTTTCTTTGATTATGCTCAGCTATTACTCTATCACTTGCTAAATACATGCTTGATATATTAACACTTGACATGCTTTTACTTGATACATATCATCTACATGCTAATACCTGACACCTGTCTGTATCACTTGTCAACTGTTGTGTCATCACCTGACACCCAACTTGCTACTTGACACTTGCTTCTTACTATGACATGACTTATCACTTGCCTCTTGACATATTAATACTTGACCTTTGATTATCACATTTACGGGAATACTATACTTGTTATCCTGTATTACATGCAGTGACTTGAATCTTGTACTTGTTATCCTGTATTACATATACAGTGACCTGAATCTATAGTACTCATGTACTCCTGAATTCCTGATCATGTCTTGCACCTGCTATTCCCGTAAATTGATAATTACATGATAAATCATAAAAAGGAACAACTTGCATCGGGTCGGGGGAAACTTGCGGCTATCAATATGTGTTCGTGTTTACAGTGGTACTAGGCATGTTGTGCAACTAAAACTTCCGGTCTAACCTGTGGGCCTCCAGGCGACCGAGGGGAGTGCTGGCTCCCTCCTTCTTGGTACCATCTTGATAAGGGCATTCTGTAAGACCCTCCTGTAGGCCTTGCGGCCGGTTCCATATACCAGCGATGGAACGTCCTGGACCGTGGTCCCGGGCATGTACGGGACCCACTGTAAACATTGTTCGTTGATACCCCCGTTGGTTTCTAATAACAACCTTACTTTACTCGGATGTGGGTATATGTGCGTTGGGACGCTAGTTCACATATCTAGACATCAGGGTAAGACGAGTAACAATAATAATAAAAGATGCCAGTCATGAATCTGCAGTATGCTTTGCCATATTTGCTTGTATCGGATTTACTTCAGATTTCCAGTTTTATGATTACTATATTTTACCTGCTTGCATCCTGCTTTACCACTCGTGTTCTATTCCATTAGTCTCCTGCTCTTGTCGCATTATACCATGTGCTTATCTATGCTCGCCACTTGGCTTTCGCATCACCACTCGCCGGAAGTTCTGACTCCTCTGGATCCTCACGTCCAGGTCTTAAAGCTTGGAGAGTATGGATCCTCCCAGTTGTTGATCAGAGTGGCGTAGTTGAAGCGTGGATCCCCAGCAGACCGTCCAGTGCCCCATCCTTCCAGGCCCCCTTGGTCGGCTCTAGAGCTTTCCTGTTATGGCTCTGAGTCACCTTTTGTACTGTTCATTCTTGTACGTCCCTTTGTATTCTCGCATTTGCGCCTATCGGTGATGTAATATTCATTTAATATTGGATCACATCTGGTGATGGCTTTGTAACTGTACTCATGTGTTGGAATGTATAATGCACCACTTGCTTCCGTACTCTGATTCTTGCCTGTACTGATGCTTAGCGTATGTACGTGAGGGTATTTCTGACCTGCGTATATACGTCGCGGTAACGTCTCCGTACCCGCCGGATCGGGGCGTTACATATATAATCAGAGGAACAACAATAGAATAAAGCCCAATTTGGAATCAAAATCTGATGCAAAAAACAGAAACATGAAGCCAACTCAGAATAGCTGAACCTAATGCGCGTCGATCGGGCGATCAATTGTGTCTCTGTGCAAGCTCTTTGGGTCAGTCCACCAGGTGATCGACCGACTGAGTGTGCAAAAACAGGTCTTTTGGGCAGTCGATTGTTGTTGCCTTCTTATCCAAATGTGCATGCTTGTGCATTTGCAGTCGATTGCGCTGCTTTTTCCTCTGGTTTTTCAACTGAGTTTTTAAAACTCTTTCATCCCTTTTACATCTGATCTTCTCCTATAATTCTCTATCTCAGTGAAAATTTCTCAAATCTGAGCCGAACACAACGAATCAACTAATTTTTGACTCATCCAACAGACTGCACCATTACGCCTTCCTACGTACCCATGCCTAAGGGATCAAGCCTCACGTAGTTCATTCAAACGAGCTCCACCGAGCTCAACCAACTGAAATAAATCTGTAGTAACGAACCCAACTGACTGAGTCATATAGATTTTCTTATCAATACTGTCATGGAGAACAATGACCTTCAAATTGGCTGATCTAGCTCTGAATCGGATCAATGGTTCTTCACACCTACTGTTGTGGATTTTCTTTGTTCCTTTCACTACCCTGAAATCAACTTATTCAGCATCCAATACGGCTACACGGTCTCCACCTGATATCACATCTGGTAAGATCCCAACTTGTAACACTTGCCTTAATTAATCACCAATTAATACACTTGGGTGCCTTAGGGAAATAATGTGGGGGACAAAAATCCGTGTAGAATATTTACATTAAAACCTTATACTATGTATATACTAGTATAAATGCAAGTAGGTGTACATAAACACATGCTCCTTTGACTTTTTCCTACCATACTACCTACCATGCTTGTTGGATACATATGCATCATGAAGGGGGGGAGTGGGAGTATGGAGCCTATAGGAGTAAGGTAGTGATGTAGAGAAATGATTTTAGGGGGGCACTTGGCATGATCTCATTGTAGGAAGTGAGGTATAAAAATGGGGAAAATGGGGAGAAAATCCTCATTTGGCAACACACACATACACACACACTCTGTCTCTCTCTCTCTCTCTCTCTCTCTCTCTCTCTCTCTTCATTTCCAACTTAAAAATTCTTCCCTTCCTTCTCTTTTTGCAGCCGGCTAAGAGAAATACAGCAGCCCATTTTTCCCCCTCCATTTTCCATTCACTCACTCTCTCTCTCTCTCTCTCTCATTCACTCACTCTTCTTTCCTTCCTTCCTTTATACTAAAAAGCCTTCCTTTACCTAAATTATCTCCTCCAAAGACCTATTAGAGCATGAAAAAGTGGTGATCTAACATCACCTTAGAGGGATAATTCTTGAAGATAAGGTTGACCTAGGTTAGCAAGATAGAAGGGTGATTTTGGTTGAAGAAGGTAAGTGATTCTTAAGCGTACTACACCCTCTCATACTCTTTCAAATATAAACTACTAATGATGTTGTTATGGTATTGTAGACTCCAATATAGCCGGTAACCAAGCTTGATAATCAGGGGTATTCTCTTCAAGGTGAGTAAAACACCCAAACTCCAAAAAAATGATAGGTAGTTGTCAAGTTTGAAGTAAGACAGAATTGCTAAATTATAAGTGGATGTGGATATGAATGATAATACATGTGTATGGCTTCTAGATTTTAAGTATGCATTATAGACAATCCTATGATAAATATGTTGTAGCTATTTCCATGTATGCTTGACATTGTGCATGATTGATAACTTTATTGTGTGTATACATGGTAGTCAAACACATGCCTCTTAAGAAGAAATAGTTCTATGAATAAACGTAATACTTGATTTGATGCATATATACGGCTACGCATAATTAAGAAGATAAAAATTATGGTTACCTTGAAAAGGCTCGCATATTGTTAACTTAGCAAGTTGTTGCTTATACATGTTAATAACTTTCATAATGTTGGCATAATATGTAACGGTCCCAGTTTAATAAATCCTCAATTTGTATAATCTCCACTTACAAAACCGATTAATCAAATCATTTTCTTGTTTCTTAAAATTTCAGCAGCACCTCCTTTGTAATTACTGGTCGGATATAATATCCAATACAGATATACTAATTTCGGCTAACATCAGCCTACTTATTCTCCTTCCAACCATATAACTTTATTCAAAATCATCCACACAATCATGAAAGTATTTCAGCTTGACATCGCCTACTTATGGAGAAACAAAATAACATAAACTCTAGAGTTTCTATCTCGGCATCCATAGGCTTTCAGAATTCATAACTTTCAACTTCTCATGGGCATTATATAGATAATACACTTCTTCTTGTTACAACTCAATAAAAATAACTCAAATGTCAACTTAAAATGAAACTACCATAAGGTTCCCCACATATGTATATACAAGATTAATCATGCCTCCCATGACCCACATATATATCATCCACAAACACAAATGTCCCAAAATACAAGAGTTGAATTGACATCAGAACGAACCCTATGCAGCATAACCCTAACCCCTGCCTCCAAGCCACCTGCGATAAATCAGTCTGTGGGAGGGTGAGCTCGACAGCTCAATGAGTGAGTCAGGAAATAAATCAAGAAATGATAATATCTCAAAGAGAGAATATGAATATTCATGCAACGAAAGAAACCTGAACAGTAAGAAGGCAAGAATCGAAGGCATCCGATAGTTTAATAATTAAGGCCTCAGCCTCTAAAACCACTGAGGACGGTCAGACTCTTATAATTGTATTCCCCAATTTCTTTCTTGGATTCTCATATTTATGTGTGATAAGGTCTAAGAGTTACATAACAAACTCTCTCGTCTTATGTGTACATAGTGTGTATTACCCACGTACTTTGTGTTTCACGCTATTATACATTAACCACAAGAGTTATGCCATAAACCTAGTTTATGCATTCAGATAACACTTACTTCACAAGTCATAATTATATAGAAATATAATCATATCATATTTCTCATGATGCAATAACGCTTCACCCTTCAAGTAAAGCACGGATTCACATGTACATTTCACCCAATATATGATATTCATTTCAATCGGCCAAACTTGTATTCTGATGGTTTCATGTCATATACGATGACACAACCCTCATACCCCCAGTGTCACATACACACACATACACATTTGTATCACACATAACCATTCATTTTCAATCATTTGTAAGGATTCAATTACATGTATATCATATCACCATTCAAGTACTGCGTGGATTAACCCTTGCATTTTCACCCATCATATAATATTTCATTATCTCTTATAATAAAGCAGAGCTTCACAGTCATGCATAAGGACAAGCATAGAACACTGTTCAATTTGAATAAGCACATCTTATTTCATAACACACGATCCATCTCATACCCCGTCTTCACACCTACCAGCTCCCCTGGCCCCTTCCTACATTTAACACACAATATATCATACCCCGTCTTCACACCTACCAGCTCCCGCTGGCCCCTTCCTACATTTAACACACATAATATCATACCCCGTCTTCACACCTACCAGCTCCCGCTGGCCCCTTCCTACATTTGACACACATAATATCATACCCCGTCTTCACACCTACCAGCTCCCGCTGGCCCCTTCCTACATTTAACACACATAACATCATACAAAATCATATTCACACAATTCCCAAGTTCGGATTCTTAACATGCTTATCAATTATAAGTGCTCCAATAGGTCAGCACTTAAGTAATAACATCTATTTCCAATCATGCTCTATCCAACTATTCATATTAGGTATATTATACAAAACAAATCATTCTCATAAAATTCTTAGTTGACTATGACGATGTTATAGGGGCTTCTACTAATATATCACCCTCTATGTTAAACAACTTTTAAACAATATCAGATGAACTTAGGAAAGTTAATGACTTGAGCAGTCTATACCTTCTTTGCAATGAGAATATAGACAATATCTTATTTAAACTGAAGGTAGGAATGTGAACCTTCTTAACAGTAACAAATCTTTCACTTTTAACTCAGTGTCGGAATCTCTAAGAAATTATCATATGCATAGTAAAATACGGATCTCATTCCACTTGGCACTAAACTGCACACGAATTTATTGGTACCTTATATTTTTATGAGCCAGATAAGAACAGTCTGCTATCTAGAGTAGACACCACTTAAGTTGCACGAAAAGCTGAAATAAACAGAAAATTTCTTAGACATCTAAAAATTCTGCAACTTTGCACTTTCAACAAGTTATCATGTTCCAGTGATAATTTTCAGCCCAGACATTTGATTAAGACACCGTAAGCGCGGTTGGAAAGTAGACTCGATTAGCTTTCCAACGGTATATCACATGACCTATTTCTCATTAAATATCCTTACGAAAGAAACCCATGTTTCAGGTCTCAAATCTGGACAGATTTTAACAGATTTGCGTTACTATTCCAAAGGTGCTCTATTAACAAATTCTTCACTTTTCCTATTATTTCTTCATCTAACTTGAATTATAAGTAAGTCATGAACTAAAGTATTTAGATTTGTGGTCACAAGAATTATTTATAAGAGTATGCATAATTTGATCACTACATGATTTATCACAAGTCCTTCTTTAAGTCACCTCCCACTTCATATTTTAACTTATATCATGAAACTTTCCTCGATACCACAACATCAATTAGAGGAGTGACAATATTTACCTAGAAGAAAAGTTTCATCTCGAAATTTGTAGCAACATGTTAACGAGAAAATACTTTGGCACTCCTCTATGTTCATATCTCGACTACAACCTGAGCTTCAAATTTTTAACTCTCAACTCGACCCCAACCTCAGACTCTACAAAGGCCATAAGGGTCTATTCAATCTTCGAATACAATTCGAAACGGATCCCTTAGGAACATTCAGCTCCAACTCTATTGATTCAGACAATTTGTTTATTTATACGAGATGTTTCTCTTCTTATCTTGCTTGTCCGTAACCAGTCAGGTAACACGGACTTTTCTAAGTATTAACAACTTGCACCAATGTAACGTTTCCTTTTAAACCAATATCTATAGAAGCATGCACGCTGTACTTCAAGGTAAAGTTATTATGCAATGGGAGTATCATGGCACTAATAATTTTTTTTTTCTACCACATAGCTCACATAAATTTCTATCAAATTAATTATATTATTTCAAACGAACCATTTACCACAAATTAAGTTGCCACATACAAGGATTACGGATTCCTTACTATTAATGCAACTTCGCATTTTTCATGACAATCAATAATCTTAACCATTGACTTATTAATTGAATTTATGAAGCTATTTATTCATAATTGTCCAACCCCAAATAAATTTTACCATCCAACTTATACCATTACCCTCCCATTACATAAAGTTGAATTACGCCTCAAACAAAACCTAACATTCTCATATGAAGATACCTTGAGAGTGACACAAACGAACCGCAACAAAATAGCAAGGATAGCTTGAATATGTTATACTCACAACACCATGTTAATTCTAGGGTTCCAAAGAGAGTGTGTCCATATCAATGTTTGATAAAAATTCAACTAAGAAGTGATCAAGTAAATTAACTAATCTTGCTTAACTCCATACGATTTTCAACAACAATTTCAAGGATTTGAAGGAAAGAACCTCACTCACCTAAATTTTATATAGTGGAATTTATTCAATACATATCAAGATCAAATTTTTACCAATTCCTACCTTAAAAAGCATTGAAATTTCAAGGGATCTTGCATGAATAACTCAAGGAAAAAGAAGAATTTCTATTCAATCAAGAGATCCAAATCTAGGGCTTTTCCAAAAGGTTAAATTGAGAAGTGAACAAGGAGAAACCCACTCACCACTAAAATCTCCGATCTCCGGCTGCCCTAGTCGGCCGCCGCCGCCGCCGCCGCCCCGGCCCCGCAGGCCGCGCCTGGCCGCGTCCTGGCCGCGGCCCCTGCCGCGCGCCTGGCCGCGTCCATCCTTGCGAGAGAGAGAGAGAGAGAAATCTCTAATTTTTTTGGGAAGGACTCTGTCGTTCACAACAGAGAAGAGAAGGGGGGAAAAGAGGAAGTTTTCTTTTTAGGAAAGAAGAGAGAGAGAGAGTGCTATTTTTAGTATAAAATATCCCATAAATTCTATGTGATTGCCACCTCACCCATTACCAATTCCAATAAAATCTCTACCCTCTACTTCACTCTTCAAATTCCAAGTTTTCATCTCCACCATTCATTTTAATAGAAACAAATAAAACTTTATTATTATTTTTTTTTCACTTATTTGGTTTTAATATTATATGATTTGTATCTTTTCATGAAATACCATTATACACATATGCATATTCACCACATCCATGTACACATACACAAATATCCATATACTTGTATTCATAATTTTCCAACAATATTTCACTTTCAAATTTTCTCCAATATATACAAACTTAATTCATTAATCACCCCTGATAATCTGTATAATCTCTTTAGATCAAGGATTTGAATATTAATTCGGGATTTTAAAAATTGGGGTGTTACATAATAAAAAGTGACAATCATGAAAATTATTTATGTTGATATTGCTTTATGAATCCTTGTTGTTGTTATTACATGAAAGTTATAATTATTACGTACCGGAGGTGACCGAAGGAGAGAATATTACGTTGAATAACATATAGGAGGAAGGGACCGGGTTGAATCGGAGGAGACCCAAGGGGAGACTATTACGTTGATTAACGTATAGGAGGAAGGGACCGGGTTTAACCGGAGGTGACTGAAGGGGGAGTCCAACTTCATGTTTAACAAGTGTGCTAATGATAAATTGAAATTGTTTTATTCTTTATATGGTTAAGAAGGAAAATGCATGTTAACGCTATAAGAATTCGTTAACAATCAAACTCTGTGATGAGTCGACTGGTATAGCCAAATTCTAACTAGAGTAGTCGACTAGTCCATGGGCCAAGTCGACTATAGATGTGAGATACAGGTACGCGAGTCTCTGAAAATCAATTTAGTCGACTATATAAGGTAGGGTAGTCGACTAGTTTTAGTTACATGTAACAAATAGAGAGTAGACATCTTTGGGTCAGGACATAGTCGACTATAGATGGCTGATAAGTCGACTAATATCAAGAGTAGTCGACTATATAAGATAGGGTAGTCGACTAGTTTTAGTTACAGGCAGCCAACAGAGAGTGGATATCTTTTTGGACAGGGCTTAGTCGACTATAGCTTTAAGATAAGTCGACTAATAATAGGATTAGTCGACTATAGGAAGGGCAAGTCGACTAATAAGACCATCACTGTGTATGGTCAAGACTTTCAATAAATATCTAAAATATACAAAAATAGTACAAATTATAATTGTTATCTTTATAATAAATTCCAATAGACATACATAATGATCATGCATATATTTGTTTTTTTACTCACTGAGTTTTTGAGCTCACCCTGTTATATTAATCACCTTCAGGTTTGGATAAAGGCAAAGGACCCGCTTAACGCCAATATGCGGGATAGGTGACAGCGGGAGATCATTTTCACCTTTTGGCATGTCACATGTTATGTGTATATTGTTTAAGAAACACTATATAAAACTTTCTATGTTGATACTTGCCATGAACTTTTGTAATACATTATAATGCTTGTATTGTTAGGTACTTGACTTTGAATCTTGATTAATGATATGGAGCTTATGGAGTAGAAATACGTACGCTTATGGATTTTCATACTGGGTTGTTGGATTATTATTGGAAACTTGCTATAAATCATTCCAAGGTTATATATCTTTTTGCGTGGAATATTGTGAAGCCATAAGTAGGCTGACGCTAACTGAAATTCAAGCATTATATCTTGATGGGTCCCACGCTTAGATTAAGGATAACCAGTGATAATGAAAAATACTAAGACTGAGACCATTACAGTTGGTATCAGAGCTAAGGGTTATAAGTAGAAAGAGAAGGTTAAGTCGAAAATATGAGGCAAGAGAATTGTTAGGCTTAATGTGTATGTATGAGTGCATATTGCTTATATGACCGACCTTGAGCGATTAAGTAAGGTGGTGGGTTTTATGTGACAGATTAACCGTGAGTCAAGCGGTAATTGATTATTTTCTCGCATCAGAATCGGGTGCCCGCACGTCCCGATTCGGGTAAGTTGACTGAGAGTGCGAGCTCTCAGGAACAGCTACTAGTGGTATGAGACAGTGGGACGAGAGAATACATTGAATTATCTATTGAACCTAAGTTATTCTGAAACATGAAACTTACGGGCAGAATACAGCAAACGGAACAAATGAATTGAAAGACTAAGTGTGTGTGTGTGTGTGTGTGTGTGTGTGTGTGTGTGTGTGTGTGTTTATACGTTGCTTTCTTTCTTGTTGTATGAAATTAGTACTATGTCGAGACTATTTATATGGGTTGAGATTGATATGACTCCTTATTTATATGTAGATGGAGGACTCTGATAAAGATTGGTTGGTCTCCAGCTCGGATAGTTCGAGTCCGAGTTGGATTGGGGTCTGACGAGACTATTTATCATCATACTTCTGGGTCTGAGGCTAAAATATGACTTCTGGGCTGGTCTCCAGCTCAGATAGTTCGAGCGCGAGTTGCGCAGTCGAGATACGGTTCCACTGCAGGGTTCCGGGGGATGACTGACATCCCGTATTATTCATATTGTCATTGTTATTGACACATTGTTATTGTTATTGTTATTGACTACCTAGCGGTAGGACCTGGTTCAGCGCCAGGTGATTGGGCCGTGGTTCCGGGTATGTACGGAACCCACCTAAAGCATGGACAATGTCTCTTCCACTAATTTCAATAACTTAGGATCCTGATTGACACGTGTAGTAGGCATAGTAGGGGATGCGTCTATTATAGGTGGCAATTGGTGTTCGCTGACATAATAAATAACAAACTGAAATCTTACATTGATATTGTGGACTGAACTTGATATATTGACTGATTGTAAACATTTACTAATACCAATGAACTGACTGTACACGTGACACCCGATTGGACATCTGATTTATATTGATTTGCTTTATTATTTTCTATCCATGTTTTATATGTTACTTCTGTTTTATTCTAGCATATGTGTTTCCTACTTTGCTCACATTTATATTCGCATGTCCTTCCCTTTTTCTCTTATATATTCACTAAGAGTTCTAACTCCCTGGATCTGCATATTCAGATCCAGGGCTATTTATTGTTGATCAGGTATTTGGAGAGGATCATATTTACCTTGAGGAGCTGGAGTCTCTCCCTTTTGATTATCGGTATCCCTGCTCTTTTATCATATATCGTATCCTGTCACATTCTTTATTCTTTTTCATATGCTATCATTGTGTTAGACTTTATATGTATTATTGCAGTGATTCTGATTTATGATAGAGATTTATAACTTATTCAGGTTACTTTAAACTTAGCGTGTATATGTGGGGTATTCTCCTCACGTATATACGTCGCCGACTCTCGTCGCGACTCCGTTTTCCCGTATTTTGGGAAGCGGGGCATGACAAAAGTGGAGAAGGAGAGAATACGTAGAAATGAGATAAGTCTATTAGAGTATAGGTCGAAGTTCGGATATAGAAGTTTAATTATTTACATACAGATAATTTAGTTATTTTTTAAAAATTAGACAAGTTAATAAAATCAAATCGAAAAATTCTTTTTTATTCTAAACGAGAGTAAACTTTTAAGATGTATAAGATTTGGAGAATAAATTTATAATATCAATGATTTGATGGGTAATTTCTAAATACCAAAGATTTTGGGGTATATGTCTAAGTAACCCTTTATTGTTTCAAACTTTTGTTCAGTATGGATGAAAATGTTATGGCTAAGTTTTTGATATTGCAACTTTTTTTAATTTCACTTTCTTTTTGACATATAGATGAGAGACAGTAATGACAATGAGAAATTTCAAATACGTAGATATGTAATCTTGAGTTATTGTCTTTATCTAATAAATACTATATTTTATTTTAAAATTTCTTTTTAGATGAGGCTATTGGTACGACTAGATTTCATAATTTGTTAATAGTATGTAAATGATTGAATAGTTTTGGTTTGAATATGACACGAACGTTTGTCACAATCAAATTAGAAATCTAACAAAAAAAAAAAGAAATTTAATTATAATAGTAAAGATATATATTCTGGACTACTTTCCTAGCTAGTACAACTGCTCTGCAACATATCAATCTCATAATCGCAATTAATACCACATGATATACAAGTTTCTAATAAGTACATATTCCTTCAAATTCAAAAAAAAGAGTCACACAACAGATCATGATGTGTTTACAAGGTGAATGTGAGAGAGAGAGAGAGAGAGAGAGAATCGATGTATATAATTCCAATGCACTGGAACAATTATCGGAACAATTATCTTAATTTGCAACACTAATTAATACTCATTGACCTTTCGAAGATCGCATTAGTATAATATTAGCATATACAACAGAGAGATCTTCCGCTTCCAAACATACTATTAAAGGGTTGAAAGCTACTGCACTTTAGAGAGTGATTCTGCCATCCATGGCTTTCCTTAATTTACTCCGCTCCTGCACTCATCAATTCTTAAAAAAACTGCATCAGAATCAATCCTTATTTTCAGCATCAAAACTCTACAAATCCGTTAGCAAAAAACTTGTTTTATTAACATTCAGACAATAATTGAGAGCATCATGTTAGCTTAGCTTAGCTCGCATCATCATCAAGTCCTCAGCCCCGCACCATCCAATCTTCAAAGTTTCTCCATGGTCTGCCCCTTGAAGATACACTCTAATCTAAAAATTTGATTGAAAAAAGCTTACTCGCATGTCTACTCAACACAACAGATAACACAGTAAGTCCCCTGTAGATGATACTATCAATGATTTCGTGCGAGTCTCATCTGATTATAATAGGTAGGTACAAAGTGAATAAGTAATATTTATTTGAGTATTTTCTATTTATTTAAAAAAAACTACGAAGACAAATTTAAAAAAACAACTTTTATATCATTTTGTATCTCCCCCTTTATTTAAACCTCAAAATAATAGGAAATCTCAAATAAAATACCTATTTGGATATATGAAATGTTTCATGGTTCATTAAAACTTAAAAATCAAGTGCAAACCCATACAAATAACAATCATGAACAGTGCTATATGTGCCATCAGTACTAGAAACATATTGACAAAGCAAGTAATACATGCACAAGAAATAGAGAGAGGAGCGAAAGTGTAACACAAATCCCACGCATCTAAAGAGAGTGGATGTGGAGTTGGTGGTGAGTGACAGATAGAGAGTGAGCACACATAGCTTCAAGCATGAAACCCTCATGCAAAAAAAGTCACCATGACTGCTCACTCTCTTCTGTCAATCTCCATTAATCACCTCACCCTCCTTTGAGAAACTTAAAACAGTATATCATTACATGCACAAGAAATAAAGAGAGGAGCAAAGTGAAACACCAAATCCCACACATCTAAAGAGAGTAGATGTGGAGTTGGTGGTGAGTGACAGATAGAGAGTGAGCACACATAGCTTCAAGCATGAAACCCTCATGCAAGAAAGTCACCATGAGTGCTCACTCTCTTCTGTCAACCTCCATTAATCACCTCACCCTCCTTTGAGAAAATCTAAAACATTATACCTTACTTCACATAGAAAGCCTCTTCACCTCTATATACAATTCAGAGCTGTACTTGCGATGAACAAGGGAGGCAAAGCTAGGGTTTTTATAGAAGCCAGAAGCAAGCAAAGTTATTTCTAGATTGATTGGAATAAATGTGATGCGGCTCACCAAGGGCCACCTCTCCAATAGAAAAACAATTTCCTCCCTCATTCCTATCAATAATACCACTTTCCTCAATGCACCTTGTAATTCTAAATCCCACCTCCTCACTCAGCCAATCACATTGCACTTCAAAGCAAAGAGCCAAACTGACACCTCTCTTTCCTTTCGCTCACTAGAATATGTGAGAGAGAGAGAGAGAGAGAGATAAGAGAGAGAGAGAGAGAGAGAGAGAGAGAGAGAGTATTGCCCAAAGTTGAAAGAAAAAGGTATGTGTGTATAATACTATAATAATGAGATAATTTCTGCTTTGTATCATACAGCATGGAGCTGTTGTCGTTCTATTATGGGTGTGAGAACGGGGGCGAGCGGGATTCTTTCTTTTTGGAGGGAAAGTTGCTCTCAGACCCCTCATTTGACGATCACTAACTTAAATTAAATTCTTTTTAATATGCTCCCAACATCTTTTCGACTTACTTTATAACCTAAATACATTATTTTTCATGTAAATCCTTGAAGTTGGAAAAAAAAAAAAAACCTAGGCTGATTTTGCAAATAGAGTTAAACCTTGTCGTTTTATTGTTAAGTCATATGTGACTTAGTAGTCCCACATTAGATAACTGAAAGTAAAGTTGTGTGTATGAATAGGGAGTTGAGTCTTTACATATAGCTTAAGCTTTTAGGTTAGATAAGGTCTCAACCTATGTTTGTGCCTTAATTGGTTTCTCTCTCCAGTAGGCCGATTTGTCATAACATATTTGTATTAGGTTCATGTTTAATTTTATAGATGATTTAAATGATTAGCGAAATTCAAAAGTTTTAAAATTTTTATCTAGCACCAATCTTTAGTCAACATAGACCTTGCTCCAATTATAGAAAGAACTTATTTCTCTCGTTCAACTCTTTTTTTATGTGTAAAAAGAAAACTAACATATATTTTTTCCACTCCGAGAGTAAACATACATTATATGGCTTCATACAGATGAAAAGATATTCAAATCAAATATTATTAGCAAAAACTTATATCAGTTTTCAAATAGGCTAAAACTCATTTGGTATTACTTTTTCTCTACACCCTAACCACTATATAAGCTTCAAAAGGCTCGAATACATACGCGCGCGCGCGCGCGCGCGAGCGGGTAGAGTTACAATACACGTATGTGTAACTAAGTTAAATTACACACACCTCTTTCCACCACACAAAATATTTTTTAAACACCTTGTAGGGACCACGGACATTAGTTTTTATTTGTATCTCACCAAGCAAAATTTTTATGGTTAAAAATGTGTGTGTAACTTAACTTAGTTTATACATATGTGTATTGTTACTCTACCTTATATATATATATATTATATATATATATATATATATATTATATATATATATATATATATATATATATATATATATATATATATATATGAGAGAGAGAGAGAGAGGGGTATTTTGTACCTCGCCGCCAGCTGAAGAACTTTCTCAGATTTTAGATATTCTAGACTAATTAGCACTGTGATGATGGTAACAGTCCCTACAAAACACTGTGACCATGGTCGTAGTCCTCACGAAAATACTACGATCATGGTAGCAATATTTACAAAAATATTGTGACCATGGTAGCAATTTTCATAAAAACACTGCGATCATCATAGCGCTACGACTAAGATCTGAGATTCAACCGCGTCGCAAAGTGGTGGCTGAGGTACATTTTCCCGTGTGTGTGTGTGTGTCTATATCTATATAAATATGTGTGTGTGCGCGCGCGCGTGCGTGGGTGGGGGGGTGTGTGTGGGTGTGTGTGTGTGTCTTCAAATGAGAAACTTTCTCAAAATAAGCTTCATGAGAAAATCATATAGGAGTGATTATGTGAATGATCCGAACCGTTCATCTTGATCTACACATTCTACTACTAATAAAAAAATCACGTGATTCCGGATCTTTTTACCCATACATCAAATGACATCTTTACTCTCCGACGAATATAGCATTTGTTTTGTAACCACTTGTTGCATGGTAGAAAAGTTTAGAATCGCGTGATATTTTATTGGAAACCTAAATAAAGTATGTAGATTAAGATGAACGGTTCGGATCATCTATGATCGCTCCTATATGATTTTCTCACAGCCTTTGTGTGAGAAGTTCCCACGTGAAGACCTCTGTGTGTGTGTGTGTTATGTATGTGTGTTGTGTGTGTGTGTATATATTGTATATATATTTGTATGTATGTATATATACGTATGTGTGTATGGGTCTTCGTGTGAGAAACTCCTCACACTAAGACCGTGAGAAAATCATATAAGAGCGATCATGTGGATGATTCGAACCGTTCATCTTGACTTACATACTTTATTTAGGCTAACAATAAAAATAATGTGATTTCAAGTCTTTTTACTCAGACAACAAGTGGTTATAAAATATACTTTACAATCACCGTAGAATAAAGATGTCATTTGATGTATGGGTAAAAAGGCTTAGAATCATGTGATTTTTTATTGGTAGCTTAACTAAATTATGTAGATCAAGACGAACGGTTCGGATCATCCACGGAATAGCTCTTATATGATTTTCTCACAAGCTTATTTTGAGAAAGTTTCTCATTTGAAGATTTTTCTATATGTGTGCGCCGCGTATGTGCGTATATATGTATGTATGTGTGTGTGTGTGCTTGCATGTATGTATATGTTTATATATGTGTGTGTGTGTGTGTGTGTGTGTGTGTGTATCTGTAAGTATCTGTGTGTGCGCGCGCGTGTGTTGAGTATGTATGATATGAATAGTTCAACATCGGATAATTGAAAGTCAAAGGTGCATAAATAGAAAGCAGAGTCTCTATTTATATGTTAAGCTTTTTGGCACAAATATAGGTTAGGATCTTATCTATCTTTGCACTTCATTTTACTAGCTATGTTTTGCACTGATGGGAGGAAATCACTGGTTGATTATATTTTCACCTTAGCAGGTTATGTCATCTTTGGATGACTTCTTTATAATCTTAGTTAAATATATGTTGAGACCTTGTCTGATGCAACAACTTAAGATATAGTTAGAGGCCAAAGTTTCTATTATGCACTTCACAAGCTATGTTTTGCACATGATATGAAAAATCACTGATTGGTTATGTTTTCACCTTAGCATCTTTTTGTCATCATGGAAGGCTTCTTTACATTCTTTAACAAATATAAGTTGAGACGTTATCCGACGCAAGAGCTTAAGCTATAGTTAGAGGGCAAACTTTCTTTTTATGCACTTCACTAGCTATGTTTGCAGAAGATGGGAAGAAATCAATTGATTGGCTATGTTTTCACTTTACTAGGTTCTATCATCTTGGAAGGCTTTTTTGCAGTCTTCAGTTTTTGGAAAGTGGTGAAATGGATATTTCGATACCATAAAGCAACAACAGATGTCGGCTTATTTATGGAGGAGATGATATGGTTTAGATGTGACGGATTATTTGAATTCGGATATGCCGATGATCGTGATGGGAGGAATCACTAACTGGTTAGGTTTACATCTTAGTAGGTTTTGCCATCTTGGATGGCTTCTTTACTATCTTCATTTGCATTATCTCCCACGGAGGTAGAATATATGACACTGACAAAAACAACTAAGGAATACGTCTGGTTAAAGAGGTTAGTTAGTGATGTTATGCTACATCAAGAGAAAACTATAGTATTTTGTGATACACAAGTGCTAATATGTTTGTCAAAGGATCAAGTCTTTCACGATAAAATGAAACACATTGATGTGAGATATCATTTCATCCAAACTGAAAAGAGGACTGAGATGGTACAACCGACAATTCAGCAGATATGTTGACCAAGCTAGTTCCACTCGCAAGTTCATGCATTGCTTGGACTTTCTCAATACAGGTAGTAGGAGATCGCCCCTGAGGGGTAACTTGGCACCAAAAGGTTCCTATCAGTTTCATTATGTATTTTGATAGGATTCAATCTAAGGAGGAGATTTGTTGAAATGTCTTGAATCCTAATTTTAGTATGTTCTAGTTACCTACTACTACAAGATCTTTCTGGAGCCGAAGCTGAGAGGAGCGCAGCAAGGGAAGCTTCATGCGGATTTTTATTGGGAAGCAGTTCTAGTTATTAATTTGTATCCAGGGATTAGGGGGTTATTTTTTTCATTTGTTATTCTATCATCTGTGATACGTGAGGGTATTGAGATCTGCGGATATTGTTTATATTTTATAGTTTTCTCTCTTTTGAACTAATGAAACTTGTGTTGCTGCGTGACGGGGAAGTTTCCTCGAACCTCATTAGATCTGTGTGTTTGCATCGTCATTTGATCTCTATTAACTAATGGCCAGAAGAGACAAGGGGATTAGGGGATAATCTCCTTTTAGGGCTAAAGGTGGGGAATTGAGGGCAAATAACATCATCTGTTGCGTGAGCATATGATTCTCAAGATATGGCGGGAAAATGGCGGTATGGGGATTGGACACGTGATTTGTCGTCTTGTTGTTTTGTTGTCGTTAGCTTGTAAGCTTTGGAGCTATTATTTTAGGGGAAAGTTTTCCTTTTTTGGCATGCGATGAGATAATCTAAAAAAAGGTGGCGAATTTCTGTTATCTTTGCCAAAAGCGGGCGTAAAGGGAAGAGGGGAGAATAAGAATGACTTTTTGGTGAGGAAAAATAGTTGGAATCTTAATGAAGGGTGCAAAGTTTAATTCTGATTGAGTGAGTGAGTGATTGCATCATGTGACTCTAATGTTTCTCTCTCCTTTCCTTGGACAACAGTCTTGGTGGTTATCACAATAATGGCGTATGATGTTGGTGCGGGCATCAACGGTGGCCTTCAAGATGCTTGAGGAGTCTGAGGAGACCACTGTGTATGCTGCGTATTTTATTTTACTTCCCGCCAGCTAATAGAAGGTTGTTGTGTAGACCACTTGTTCGGTAAGATTCATGTTTATGAGCTACACACATATTATAAGAAGGCCAAACTCATTTATTCGTATGTTGATTCCAGATTTCGTGTTAGTGTATAGTTGCTCGTGTCTCGATCAAGCTCAAAATATTGTTGGACATAAGCCCAACCCCTTGGGTTGTAGGGAGGACCTACAATATGAACCAACTCAAGCTGAACTAGCCCCAATAACAACAGTTGGACTAGGACTAGGGCTAGGGTTTGGATGATGAGAATGTTAGGATTATGACGTGAATACGTCGTGAAGGTTGATTAATGTCAGACTGGCAGTTTCCTTTTCTGAATCTGTTTTGAGCCCGAGTTGGATTCAGGTTTCTTTTATTCTGATTGATGGAATTTGCTTAGGATTAGGAGAGTTCTATGGCCTATAATAACCCCTTAGGGGTGGCCTTCAAAGTATTCTAAGAGTCCAATGAATTGTCATTCCTAAGGGTGTAATTCATCTAGGTGAGATATTCGTGAGAGAAGCTTAACCACAAGGGTTTGCTGTTCTCGGCGACCATTAAGGGCTTGTAATCTTCTCAGCGTGAGGTGTAAGTAATTCTCATTGTACTCCTCTAAAGTTTTAATAAGTTTCTCTCCCTTCTCCTATGGACGTATGCACGATCTTTTGATCGATGGAATCACATTATATTGTGTGTTGGCTTTCATCTGCTTTGGAATATCTTTTTCTTCTCTTCTTCACGTTGCCTTATAAATCTTATGATTCGTTTCCGCTACGCCGGCCCCATTTCATCCGTTAGTGGGGGCGCCTCCTAAAATTGTAACAATTGGTATCATAGCATACAAATTGTTTTCCAATAATTGGTATCAGAGTAAAGTAACTTGAAGATGTCTGCGATCAAGTTCGATATTCAGAAGTTCGATGGCGTCATCAATTTCAGCATATGAGAGATTAGGATGAACGTCATCCTTATTCAGAGCGGGTTTGAAGAAAGCACTACTCGGGAGGGAGAAAAGACCTCAAGACATGAAAGAAGAAACTTAGCAAGAAGTGGATGAGAAAGCCTTGATGGCTCTTCAGCTTTGCTTGGCGGACGAAGTGTTGGATAAGTTTTCTACGGAGAAAATAGCATCCTCGTTGTAAAAACGACTTCAGACCATTATCTGAAGAAATCGTTAGCGAATCGGTTGATTCTAAAGCACATTTTTTCTTCTCCGCATACATGAAAGGACACCTATCAAGTCTCACATTACAGAATTTTTTCTATTATTAATGATTTAGATAAGATAGAGGTTAAGAAAGAAGATGAGGATCAAGCACTTCTATTACTGTACTCTTTACCTTCTTTATATAAGAGATTTAAGGAAGCTGTCATCTATGGAGGCAAGTCAACAATAAGATCAATGAGGTCAACGAGCATCTACTCAACAAGGATAAAATTGACACCCAGTTGACGGGTGAGTCTCATCATGATGATTCCGGGCAAATTCATTATTCAAAGGAGAAGAGTAATAATAGAAGTACCACGGGTAACTCAAAACACAAGAATTTGACATGCAACTATTATCACAAGAAGGGCACATTAGATCTGAGTGTTGGCTTCGAAAGAAGAAACAACCAGATGCTAATGTCACTGAACTGGTTAGAGGAGATGAAAAACAGTGTGATGTTTTATTTGTTACAGATAGATCAGTTGGTAATAAAGATAGATGGGTCATAAATTCTGGATGTTCACAGCATATCAGTTTCAATATGAAGATGTTCACTTCATACACTTTGGTTCAAGGGAGAGAAGTTTTTATGAGAAATTCTGCTACAAGTAAGGTGATTGGCAAAGGAACAATCCAGTTTTGATCTCATGATGGATGCATCACTACTCTTTAAGGCGTTTGTCATGTTCCCAAATCAATATACAATCTCATCTCTCTTGGATCCCTACAAGGAGAAGGGTTCTGTTTCAGTTCGAAAAGTGATCTTATAAAAGTTTTCAAAGAGGCCCATGTGATGTTTCAAGCTGAACGTGTCAGCAATGTGTATATATTGTAAAATTCAGAAATTACAGTTGGTGGATTGCAATTATCCTCAGCTTCAGAAGCGGTGGTTATGGAACAATCAAAAACTACAATGGATTCGAGCTCGGATGTTCAGTTGTACCCCGAAGAGAGATTAGGACTAGACGCGCAACATGATAGTCCAGATTGTTACTCTTTTGGTGGAGCAAATTCTCAGAGATCTTGTATAGATCAAAGAGATCATGGGGCAATAATGTTCAGATTTGACTTAAACTTATTCGACTTAATCAAGTTGTGAACCCCATGAGGGGGTTATAGAGAAAGAGAGTGAGATGGAGATGAAGTCAAATTTATTCAATTATGCGTGGATGCGAACACATGGAGCATGGTGGCTATTCTGGGACTTGGACGTATTCAAGTTAAGGGAGAGATTATTAGCATTATGATGTGAATACATCGTGAAGGTTGATTAATATCGGATCTTGCAATTTTCTTTTCAAGATCTATTTTGAGTCAGAGTTAGATTTAAGTTTCTTTTATTCTAATTGATAGAGTTTGTTTAGGACTAGGAGAGTTCTATGGTCTATAAATAACTCCTTAGGATGGCCTTCAATGTATTCTAAGAGAATCTAATGAGTTTGTAATTCCTAAGGTGTAATTCATCTAGGTGAGATATTCGTGAGAGAAGCTTACTTACAAGGATTTGCTATTCTTGGCGATCATCAAGGGCTTGTAATCTTCTCAGCGTGAGGTGTATGGCATTCTCATTGTACTCTTCAAAGTTTTAATAAAGTTTCTCCCCCTTCTTCCGTGGATGTATACACGATCTGTTTGATCGGTGGAACCACGTTATATTATGTGTTGGTTTTCTATCTGCTTTGAAATATCTTCTTCTTCTCTTCTTCACGTTACCTTAGTAGATCCTTGGTTCATTTCCGCAGCGTCACCCCAGTCGATCCTGTCCTGGGGGCGCCTCCTAAAATCATAACAATTGGTATCAAAGCATACAGATTGTTTCCCAACAGAGCACTCAATTTGGGCCACTAGATCTCGTAATGTCAATGAGATTAACTTTATTTAAATCTAGGTTTGTAATTTTTATATTGTAAATTTTGATGAGTTCTGTTGACTTTGGAGATCATTTACCCTCGGCATAAAAAAAGAAAAAGAAAAAAAACCGGGCTGTAGTTACTAAGGATTTAGGGGCTCATCATTTTAGTTTTCAATTTAATTTCATCATTTGGATAGTAGTTTTCTTGTCATTTACTATTATTTTAGAAATGTATATCATTTGAAATTTTATAAACAAAATTAAAAAAAAGAGATAAGTTGCCCAAGATCGAGTGGAGGTGACAGCAACGACAACATTGATGGAGGGGCAAAAAGTATTCAAAACACTTGATTTTTGATTTATAGATACTTGAAATAATATAGATCAACTTCAATAGAGTGGATTTTGTATTCGAATGTCGGAGGGTTATATTTGAGTGAGAAGGATTCAGGTTCAAATACTTCCGGAATGACATAAGTCTATCCATATAAATATATATAGAAAGAGGTCTTCATGAGAGAAACTTGTTCACACGAAAATCGAAATCGTGAAAAAATATATGAGCAATCATGTGGATGATCCGCAACATTCATCTTGATTTACATACTTTATTTAGCCTACCAAATACTTGGGACAAATGGCTTAGTTGTTGTTGTATTTAGGCATTAAAAAAATCACGTGATTCCGAGCCTTTTTACCCAACAACAAGTGGTTACAAACAGACGTTATATTCGCCTTAGAATAAAGATGTCATTTGATGCTTGGGTAAAAAAAAGTCCAGAATCGTCTAATTTTTTATTGATAGCGTAAGTAGAGAATGTAGATCAAGATAACGGTTCAAATCATCTAAATCTCTCATATATGATGTGACGCCCCGATCCGTCGGGTACAAGGACGTCACTGTGACGTATATACGCAGGTCAGAAATACCCTCACGTATATATACTAAGCTTCAGTATAGACAAGAATCAGAGACGGAAGCACAGTGCTAATATACATTCCAACACAAAAGTACAAGTACATGGTTATCACAGATAGCGATACAATATTACAGGAATATTATATCACTAGAAGATATAAAAGTATAATACATGAAGGGATATACATAGTAAAAGCTGAGAGATGCTCACAAGTAGCAAGAGGGATCTCGAGAGCCAAACAGGAGATGGGCTAGAAGGAAGAGCTACGGCGATGTCTGAGCTTCTGCTGCACTCCGATCACCACGGGAGGATCCGCTGCGCACTCTGATCAGCTACAGAAGATCACCATGGTCCATACTCTAGGATCTGAACATGAGAATCCAGGGTTGTCAGATGCAACCCACGAGTACATATAACAAAGCAAAGTGGCGTGCTATCAGGTACATGTGTATAAGAAAGGTGTACCGTGGATATAAGCATATAAGAACATGAAATGAGACAGTAAGTAAAGTAAGTATAGGAAAATCCGTTATACAAGCCCACATTACCGATCCGTGAGGTTAAAACGTCGAAAGAATAATCCAAATAAGGAAACCCTCATATATACACCCTATACATCACGTCACTATAATCTGAGTTTATATAACCTGACTTTGCCTTCACAATAATAATAAAACAGTATGGAAGCAATTAAGTAATCCTACAAGATAACACATGTCTAAGTGGAGAGCAGTATAAACCAAGAGTATAGCTAGTCATATATCAGGAGCATGTTATTATTAAATTATTAAGACTCATCTGATTTGTATACGTCGGTATGTGTCCTATCCCACATACCTCAGCATACAGACCGAAGAGTAAGTTATTGAAAACTGATGGAGATCGACGTACCATGCTTAGAATGGGTCTCGTACATGCCCGGGACAACGGTCAAGGAGTATCTGGTGCTAAGCCGGAACGTACCGCTAGGTACCGGGACTTATTGTACACCCAAACAAGAATAGGATGTCACCGCTCCCACAGGAATAAGCCCAGGGGCTTATGGTATAACTAGCAAGTAAGGGAGTAGGGGTGCCAATACACCCCACGGAAGCGCCTGGTGGCCTCCAGGTCGAATCCAAGTATATGGCCGCGCGACACTATAAAACCATCATAAACATCGAGACTATATCGGTACTCATAAGTTTTCCCCATCCCGGTGTAGGTTGTCTAATTATTACCATTTGTTCAGTGATAATGTCCACAGGGTATTCATAGTAATCCTATATTCATGGTTATCCTATAACGGGGTCAATAGGAGTATAGTACCAGGAGTCACCCTTTTTCAGGGGTTCAGGAATACAGGAGTTCAGAAGTACAGGAGTTCAAGAGTACCAAATGTCTGGTAACAGTATAATAATCAAGTCCTCGTAACGTGATAATCATGAATATGTAAGGAAGTACGGTGTCCTGTGTAATAGTATCCAGTCAGATGTCACAATATCAGGTCAAGTGTATTGATATCAGGTGGCAGTATGTCAAGTGTCAAGTGTAGCATGGCAAGTACCGGTATCGAGTATCATATGTCAAATATAGCATGGCAAGTACCGGTATCAGATATCAAGTAATAAGCATAGCATGACAAGTACCGGTGTATACATGTCAGGGTCAGGTAACTAATATATTGGTGAGAGTTGCAACATCAATACTAGGTATCAACCGGTCACGTAACATGGTATAGGAGAACGGCATAAACATTTCAAACACTTCACAACATTATTTCTAACAATAATTTTATTAGTCATGCGAAGCCGAGTGAAGCGGGAACAGATCTAGGCATACCCGATATAACACCGGTCCAACAAAGTATAATAATGGTCGGAAGCTATTTATAAAGCATGATAATCATTTATATAACATATTCTAACTTGCATAAGGAGACATCATATATTAAAAACTAGATAATAATTATTAGACAAGGAACGATGATAATAAAGCAAGAATGTACTCGCCTAGCACCGGATGAATACTGAGAAAATCGGGAAAAATCCGCAAACACGTTCAAGCAAGCTATTAACCCATGTATATATATTAAAATATATAAATATAAATATATATAAGAAAAATGTATATCAGCCTGCGGTGACGTGGCTCAATTTTGTCACCCCACTAACTTGCGGCCCGCTTATAGGAAGAAGTTAAATTACTAAATACCCCTTATGAAAAGTTACTCTTTCGGTAACTTTCGTTATTATTTATTATTATTTGCCCACAAGGCAATTTTTGGACCGCTCGTTGTCAGATTTAGGTTATTATTTATTATTATTTTCCCCCTTTTTTGCTGCTGTTTATAGGATTTAGGTTATTGTTTATAAATTATTTACAGTGTAAATGTAAACAATAAACGACATTGCGACCAAGGTCGCATAAGTCTACAGTGCAAACATAGACATCTGCGGCCATGGTCTACACTGCGACCAAGGTCGCAATCATCTACAGTGCAAACATAAACAACTGCGACCAGGGTCAATAATGCGACCAAGGTCGCATAAGTATGCAGTACAAACATAAACAACTGCAACCAGGGTCGACACTGCGACCATGGTCGCATAAGTATAAGTGCAAACATAAACAACTGCGACCCGGGTCGACACTGCGACCAAGGTCGCATAAGACTACAGTGCAAACATAATCAACTGCGACCCGGGAATTAAAAAAATGACGTTAAATACACTGTGACTATGGTCGCAGGACACTACAATGCATATTGAGACAACTGCGACCCATGTCGCAGTATGTAATAAAAAAAGGACCTTTCATATACTGCGACCAACGTCGCATTTGTATAAAATAAAAGACCAAAAAAAAAATTAAAACTCTATGATCTAAGTCGAACAGATCTGCAACTATAATTTTAACTACTGCGAACGAGTTCGACAAATAGTGTATGAAAAAAAATTGGCTTAAAAAAATATTAGCAAGGTCGCATACATATACATCGCTTTTTCAAAAATACTGCGACCATGATAAAAATAAAAGGAAATGTTTTTACATTAGGTAAAAAGTTGTGAGTGAGGGTATTTTCGAAAAATACAATGTTGAGGTGACTGACATTAAATTAGGCGGGATTGTTCAGGTTTTTGTCCGCCAAAATTCATGACAGATTTGTGGATCTGATGTTGCCACGTTCCGCCGGCTGAGAGAGTTCTCTCAGCCGCAGGCTGAGGTACAGTAACCCCAATATATATATAATTATTAGAGAGGGAATGAGAGAGGAGAGGATAGGAGAGAGAGAGAGTTGTAGGAAGGAGAGAGAGAGAATATGGTATTTTTAGAAATAAATTTAGAATTAAAAGGGGAGGGGTATTGAGTGTAATTATAGGGGAGTAATTTTAGGATGAGGGAATGGATATTTTAGGGAGAGTGAGAAAATAGTTATATTAGGAAAGAATGAAAGAAAGAAAAGAAAAGTAAGAAGAAAAGAAAAGAAAGAAAGAAGAAGGAGGAGGGGGAGGGGTGGCGGCGGCCTGGGCAGCGCCGCCGCCGCCGGAGGGTAGCCGGCGAGGGGGGGCGGCGGCTAGGGCCACGGGGAGGAGGTGTTGGTGATGGAGTGTTGGTTGTGGTTGTTGTTTGATGTTGAAGGAGGCGGTGTTGGTGGTGGTTGATGGTGGTGGTTGGTGGTGATTGGTGGTGGTGGGAAGTTGGAGGAGGAGGAGGAGACGATAGAGTGGTGGTGGAAGTGGAGGAAGTGAGGATTATGGTGGAGAATTTTAGAGAAGAAGAAGGTGGAGAAGTGATGGGTTTGATTGAAATTGGAGGAAAGGAGAAGGAAATTGGGGACGGTGGAAGTGGGGAAGGGAAGTGGGGTGGTTGGGCGTGTGTGGCCGGCAGTTAGGGGCGGCCGGCAGCGATGGTGGTGATGGTGGAGGCGGCGGCCATGGAGAGGAGTAGATGATGGTGAGAGAAATGGAGAAGAATTGGAGGGAAGTGGGAAGAAGGGAAGAAGGAAAAGAAGATTAAATAGAAAGAAGGGAAAGGAAGAGTAATTGAGAGGGCATGGGGGGATGGGCTGCTGTTGCAGCCCATCATTCTCTGTTGCAGCTGTAGGCAGCAGTTGCAGGAAAGGGGATCAGGATATGGAGGAAGAGTAAGGGAGAAGAAAAGAAAGGAGAAAGAGAAAGAAAAATAAAGGAAAAGGAAAAAATAAGGAAAAAGAAAAGAATAATAAAAAATTTATTATTAAATAAATAATTTATTAAAATATCTCAGAGTATAGAGTGGGGGAGTAGAGAAGGAAAGAGCAAGAAAAGATAAGATCAGTAAATAATATTATTTTAATAGGGCGAAAATTTGACTGTTTCAGAAATGTTCCAAAAAATTCTCAAAAATAGTAAATATTATTTTAAGATGTTCGATGAAATTGAATTTGAGAAATTCAATATAGTTTTCAAATTAAAAATCCTGAAATCTTCTGGCGATATTGGCTGACACCAGAATCGTCAAATTTTGATAAATTTAGAGAAATTTCAAAAAATATATTTAGATAGAAAATAAAATTAATGTGAAAGCCATTTTTGAAAATTCAATCCCATTTGAAAACTAAAAATTCGGGAATTAGTCAGCGAAGCCGACCGACACTCGGTTTTGGAGATTTTGTAAAATAATTCTGAAAAATTTCAGAAAATCATGAAAAATCTAAAATATTATAAAACAGTGTCTGAAACTGAAATCGGTCAAATCGGACTACCGTAAAGGTCAAATCGGATGGTATGCCGGTATCGGGTTCCTGGCCCGGGTCAGGATTGACCCTAAGACTAAGAATTCAGATCCGATACCAAAAACATGAGAAATCACAACTTAAAAATAAATACTGGAAGAAAATTGCAATAATACAGTCGAAAAGTCGGGACACGTATCTGGGTACGTATCCCTGAAACGGGGTGCTACATATGATTTTCTCACGAAGCTTATTTTGAGAAAATTTCTCACTAATATATATATTATATATATATATATATATATATATATATATATATATATATATATATATATATATATATATATATATATATATATACCGTTTTTTTTTTTTGTTCTTATCTTTCTCTAGTGTCTTGTAATATAGTTATCATTGCTACCATCCCCACCACTCTGATCGTTACCCCTACGGGGCTGTTTGTTTCGCGTAAAACTCCGTAATTCGTAAATGACTTACTACCCAGTTACAATTACGGTGTTTGTTTGGACCGTAATTCGTAAAAGACTTACGTAACTCAACTAACACTCACTTGCAACCCAGTTACCACTCACTTACAGCCCAGTTACAGTTAATTTTGTGGTCATACAAATTTGTAATATTTTTTTATATTAATATTAAAATTTTTTAATATTTAACATTTTTAATATTTATTTGCAGTATTAAAACTTTTAAAATCACCAAATAGTTAATTTTGTGGTCAATTTTTCCACTTACGACTTATACATTACGACAACCAAACACCGTAAAGTACAATACACTTTCCCTTTTACAATTTTATATTACCAACCAAACACCGTAAAATTTACATACATGTAACTCATTTACAATTGTAAAAGACTTTACCAATTACAACTACGAATTACGGCCAGTTACGATAACCAAACAGACTCCAACCATTTCCGCTTCACCAATCACCATTATTGTAATATTCTTGGCTATCGCCGATCACCAGTGTCATCAGCATCACCATGGCATCGCACCAGCACTTTCACCATGGTCATTACGTCACTATTGTCACTACTGTTATCGTCACCATAGACACCACTAATGTCATCAACCCTACAATTATCATTATCCTCATTACTGCAATCAGCGCCATTACCATTGTCATCACCTCCACTATTGCCAATATCGTCGCTACCACAGTGGTCACAATCATCACCGGTGCCCCACTACCATAACCATTGTCATCCCCGTGTTGTTGCTAGCATTATTCCCATTCTGTTGTCACCCCCTCTACTGTCGTAGATATTGTCTTCAATCTGTATTGCTAAGCATACATCCCCCCACCCCACAAAAAAATTTAAATAAATTAAATAAAACTAAATAGAATTAAATTAATTAAATAAAAATAAAATATTAAAATTAAAAATGAGAGAGAGAGAGAGAGAGAGAGAGAGAGAGAGTCACACGACCAGTCCAGTTTAAGAAAATATGTTCAGGATGAGTCATACTTCTTCTTTTTTTTTTTTTTTAATGTATCAAATTTCATGTTATTATCTAGAATGTTATACCTGGTACTACAACAATAACATTCCCACGAAATTAACATTTAAGAGAAAAATTCCTAAAAATTACATTCTATGTATAAATGCGACCTAAAACTATTTTCTTATTGAATTGAGACCCTGATTTCAGAGATTTTATATCTCTTTGCTGAGTAGAACAACAATGCTCAGACACAATAAGGCTAGCAATTCGGTCACCACTTATAACTTGAGATATTTATAACATATTCTATCTGGAATGATGCACATCATCATCTACACACCAAGAAGGCTAGAAAAAGAAACCCCAGGCAGAATCCAAGGCATGCTCGACTGTACAAGGCAGCAAGTCTTTGAGGATAACTTGAAATATAAAACATCTTTTCTTGGAAAATGAGTTGTCATCCACGTTACAACCAATTTACTTGATCCTAATCTCCAGACCACAATGCAATGAATAAGAAGAGCTGTAAAATAAAATAAGGAAAGCCAATTGCTTGAATCAAAGGGCTGACATGCTCTAAATTGCCCAATCTAGAAAGAAGTACTCTTCTGATCATTACTATGAACCACCCACCTTCACTCTCATTCCCTTCAAATTCAGCCTTGTTCCCAAATTAGAGGGGAAGCCCTCTTATTCTTCATGAATCCTTGGCAGCAAGCCAAAAAGGAGAAGATAAAACGGAATCAACAAATACTTTGTACACTTGTACTTGGTGATAAGATGGGGGTTTCTTAAAGTACAGTTTTAGGCCTTCTAGATGCAACCACGTTTGCATGCGTAGCTTTTATTGTTGTTTAAAGAGATTTAGAATTACAAGATGCATTGAGAAGTGATATGCATAGAAGATGGGAATTGAGTGAGAAATAATAATTACTCTATTGGGGCTACGAGGATATATAATGTGCAGCCCACTACCTACACATTTATTCCATTCAAACAAGCAAAGCAAGGGAAGTTAACCCTCTTCCTTCTACTATATAAGCCCTGGCAAGCCCTTGTTTGTTCATCCACCACATTAACTAACAAATCTGAATTGTATGTAGCTTGGAGAGAATATGTGCATGGATATGTGATCAGCAAGGTAACAAGTGTTTGAGGGGAGATGAGGTTAATGGAGGGTGACAGAAGAGAGTGAGCACTTATGGTGACTTTCTTGCGTGAGGGATATTTCATGCTTGAAGCTATGTGTGCTTACTTCTCTACCTGTCATCCAGCACCAATTCTCCATATCTCTTTTGACATGAGGGCTTCGGTGCTCTCTCTCTCTCTCTCTCTCTCTCTCTCTCTCCTCTCTCTCTCTCTCTCTCTCTCTCTCTCTCTCTCTCTCAACTTACTAAAAACTCGTTCATGTGATTAGATGGATACATGTAGCAATGTTCAATTAAATTAGTTTGGGAAAGCTGAGAGAGGCTAGCTAATGTTAAGCCTGGAATTTCTCACTTTCTTTTTCTTTTTTTGGTTTTTTTAATATTATTCTCTAGCTAGCAAAAGCTTATTTTGATGTTACCCTAACAAATTAATGTTTGAATATTAGTTCATAACAATATGAATTCTACTTGTTTTAAGTCCCTCAACTTCCTCCATCATATTTAATTTTAATATGAAATTTAACACTAACTATATCCAACGATGGTCAAATTAAGCTTAATTACAATTATTAAATATTAAAAAAAACATATTTTCATTCCTAACCTTTCAGGCTATTTATTCGCTCCTATCTCCCCTTGGAACTAACGACAAGAGTGTGCTTGGTACCGGAATTCACTCGAAATTTTAAAATTTCCACTTAAAATTCTCGTGTTTGACATAATAATCATTAGAATTTTTGGGTATATAGAATTCCCAAGGGCATTAAATTTCCCCAATTTATAGGAATTTAATTCCCATCGTAATAGATGAGTATTCATAATTCCTACTCATCGGATATTTACTCTCTCTCTCTATATCCATGGCGGTGATCTCGGACTACGAAGAAGACAACAAACAGCAAGAGAACCCCTCGTCCTCCTCCTCCTCCTCGCTGCTTTTTCATACGCCGACGAGGAAGCCTTGGCCTCGATCTTGGCCAAGAAGGGCCCGCTGCCATTCCTCGAAGCGGCGATCTATCTCTTGAGCCGAAAGTTTGATCTCTTCAAGGACGAGTCCTGGGTGAAGAAGGTTATGCAGAGGTGTCAGCCGCCAAGGAGGAGGACGAGGGTTCATATTAATTTCCATATAATATTCAGGTCATATCAAACAGTGTAATACAATATTTCAAGAAATTTAACGCCTGAAAATTATGTTCCTGAGAATTTAATAATATAAGAGAATTTCACATTCTGCCGTACCAAAGACAACCAAAGAGTAAGAGGAATTGAGGAGAGAGGAAAATTGACAATAAGGTATTACTTAAATAGATCGAATCATAATCCCAATCCCCCACAAAAAAAAAAAAAAAAAATCCCTCCTCCCGCGTTGTGTATAATTTTTTGTCCCATTAGTGAAATAGTTATTCTCTTGAAAGATTTCTCTTTTAGTAAAGTAAGATGTTGTGAACTAGAGCTTGTTTGTAAGACCTCTTCTCATAAATAAAGCTTTTGTTCACTGGTGCAATACGTACGAATCCATGGTTGAATTTTTGCAATAATTATACCATGCTTGTTTAGCGCTGTCAATTAATAATCTAATTTGATATATTCATAAATATCATTGATAAATCTGTTAGTACCTAAGTTGGTATTTGAGACCCGCAAAAAAATGAAAGGAGAACAAGAGGAGATGACTATATGAGAAATTGAATCATGAGATCAGGTTGAAAGAGAGGCCATTAAGGTAAATATATTAATGGCGCATGAGGAATAAATTCTTTTTTTTAGATGCCATAATTGAGTAAAATGACTCATAATAAGTAGAGGGATTAATATCAGATAGCAATTTGTGAGAGACTAATATCTACATTAAACTTTTGTTAGGGACTTGTATCCGAAAAATTCCTTTCTTCCCCCCCCCCCCCCCCCCCCCCCCCCCCCCCCCCCCCCCCCCTTCTTTTGTTTAATCTCTAATTTGAATTATAAATATGGTGTTTGAAACCCTAATTTTTCACTTTGCTTTAGATATTTTAAAGAGTTTAGACTTTAATTATATGGTATTACAATTTTGATTTTTAATTCCTTGACCTAGTTGTATAGCTTGAGCTTGGTTAAATTTGAACTTATTAATTTACTTTATTATATTAATTGACGGGCTTAAAATAGCATTTACTACAATAAATCACTATATATGATTTACGCAAGATATTGAATAACTTCAAGTACATGAGTACTCTTTTTATTGCTGGACTCAATCACTGTAGAAGATAATAGGGTTCAGTATCATATCCATTTTTTTTGTTATAAATTCAATGTGGAATTGCTCTTGTTAATTTTTAGATAGTAAACTTATATATAAATGCTGTTTTATATGTTATATTTTATTAGGTATCACTGCTCAAAAATTAAACCTAGCCTCTTGCTGTAAAATAAGCTGAGAGAGGTTCTGAGACTGACCTAAATTGACTTTCCTTTTAATCTTTTGGATTAATCTGATAGAAAAAGTAAAGCAAAAGTTTCTACATATGCAGTTTGAAATCTAACTAGCTATTTTTTGTTTTTAGTTAACAAAACCCAGCTATTTACTTTTGCTTAAATGTTATATATATTGACAATATTGTTCTATAGAGTGTAAATAATATTTATTGTGTGATATTTAATCACTAAGCTAGAGCCTAGGAACAGGAATCAGATTACCAAATCAAGCTTTCAATTAGATGAGTATAATACTTATCGTGGAGATACTGATGGTACTGAACTTGTAAGTATGTTTATAATTTGTGGTTCCTATTTCTTTTGTTGAATGACTTGAATCTTTCTATTAGAATATAAAAATATTACTCTTAATATAATACTCACCACAATTTTAGAGTTTTGTATAATGGTAGAGAGTTTAATACTTCCAATAATACAATGTTTTAAATAATAGTAGTAAAATTTATCCTTTTAGTGTTGTGTCAGTTTTTCCTCCTGTATATCTAGCTTGCTACTATCTGTTTGTTGCTATTATAATATCATGTCTACATGAGATTAGCACTTCCAGTCTATAATATTAGACATGAAAAACTGCAGAAGCGTATCTTCTAGATTGTTAGTTTTTCTTCTTTGAAAAACTTCCTTCTTTTGACGGTGAGAATAACTACAGCAGATTCCTTACAAGCACATCTTCACTCTTCACAATCAAAGTAGAGACGAATAAGTGATTGTAGGCTTAAAGAAAAACTGGAGAGAGATTTATGGAGAATTGCATGTGCATGAGAAACAAGGAGCCTTATCCTTCATATTAATACCAGAGGAAAAAACCCTGCTCTCTCAACTGAGAGAACTCCATAAAACCTAATCAATCTATAGTGGCCAATGTTTGGTGCTACTCTAGTCCAGCATGACTGGGGCCAGACCTAGATCAGACTTAGGCTTGGCCCCGTGAGTCGACCCACCAAGTCTAACAGTTGCAAACTAAAGAAAGAAAAAAATTAGGATTTAACGAGTTCTAAGTTTAATGGAGTTGAAAATAAAAAGGGGATGATAGGTTATAAAGTTTGAGAATGGGAGTGAAAATTCTCAACTCCGGCAACTAAAAATTTGATGGCCTCTCTCATGTCATTCACTTCTAAAATTTTGCTGAATATGTTCTAGCTTCACTTACTGAGCTTTTTGTTGCTGATGCAGTCTCTTGGTGAAGTTCCTGATCTTTTCTATTCTTTTCTTTTTAACTCTGCTACCCCAACCTCACCGGCGTCGCCTTCCTCCCTGCCACCCCGTCCTCCGCCTGCTTCTCTTCCTTCTCCTCCCTCCTCCTCCGCCGCAGCTTCATCCGCCCCTCCCTCCTCAACTCCTCCTCTTGCCACCTCACCGGCTCCCACCCCTACCAGTTCCCCACCCACTCCGCCCTCCGCTCCGTCATCGACTTCTCCTCCTCGTTCCGATCCTGTACCTTCCCCTCCCTTGACCTCAACGAAAGCTTCGCCTGAGATTAGATGAATGAAGAAGAACAGGCTAGTACCTTATCTTCGAGTTCGACTTCCTCCACGGCGAGGAGAAGCTCATCGACGAAGAGGACAACAGCGATGGTGTTGGGAATTGCCGCTGAACGCAGGGAACTGCAGCATCCTTGTTTTGCTTCACTCTTGATTCAATCTCCTCTCAAATCCCGCCGAAATTCACTTAATTTATGGTCCTGTTTTTGTGAACCCGCACCTAAAATTGCTAAAATTGTTAACAATTTTATATAAGTCTTGCCAAGACCGATTTTTGAACTGCATGTGTCTTCTATAAATTTCAGATCAAAAATTGCTACCCCACGACCTCACATGCAAGAATATTAGCTCACAGAGAATTTTTAAGGCATACGTCAAATTAGTACACTTAAAAAATTAATCATGACACGTATTTTAAATCACTTGATTTTTTATATCTGTATATCTTAGAATATGAAGATGACAATGTGCAGTCGGATCTTGAAAATTTACTCGAGAAATTGATTTTTGAGTGCGACATAGGAGGGAGTTTTCTCCTGTGTCAGCTGATTTACATTTCTCTCTATTTCAAAGAGAGAAATGTAAATCAGCTGACACAGGAGGCAACTCCCTCCCATGTCGCACTCAAAAATTATATTTTCTGAGTGAATTTTCAATATCCGACCGCACATTATCATATTCATATTCTAAAATATACAGATATAAAAAATCAAGTAATTTGAAATACGTTTACTCATTGATCTAATCGTTCCATTTTGTTCTATTGTTAAAAAACCGTTAATGTTTGAACCCAAAGAAAATGGAGTAAACAAACTTCAAATCACTTGATTTTTTATATGTGTATATCTTAGAATATGAAGATGATAATGTGCAGTCGGATCTTGAAAATTTACTCGAGAAATTGATTTTTGAGTGCGACATAGGAGGGAGTTGCCTCCTGTGTCAGCTGATTTACATTTCTCTCTATTTCAAAGAGAGAAATGTAAATCAGCTGACACAGGAGGCAACTCCCTTCTATGTCGCACTCAAAATCATATTTTCGAGTGAATTTTCAAGATCCAACCGCACATTATCATATTCATATTCTAAAATATACACATATAAAAAATCAAGTGATTTGATATACGTTTACTCATTGATCTAATCGTTCCATTTTGTTCTATTGTTAAAAAACCGTTAATGTTTGAACCCAAAAAAAATGGAGTAAACAAACTTCAAATCACTTGATTTTTTATATGCGTATATCTTAGAATATGAAGATGATAATGTACAGTCGGATCTTGAAAATTTACTCAAGAAATGATTTTTGAGTGCGACATAGGAGGGAGTTGCCTCCTATGTCAGCTGATTTACATTTCTCTCTATTTCAAGAGAGAAATGTAAATCAGCTGACACAGGAGGCAACTCTCTCCTATGTCACACTCAAAAATCATATTTTCCGAAGTGAATTTTCAAGATCCGACCACACATTATCATATTCATATTCTAAAATATACACATATAAAAAATCAAGTGATTTGAAATACTT